>CALNHX010005113.1:0-32529 GCA_940337035.1 Agriotes lineatus
CTAACAGGTGCTCAATAACTGGCTTAAAATTAATTGGAGTGGTAATAGCGCTTGTAGTAGTATATATGGACCTTGTAACCATATATCAATACAACATCAATTTTTCTGCATTCAAAAAATTCAATTGTCATAGTATCGTATTAACGTACGTTAAAACGTCTGAAAAGCACGTTTTGCAGTAACTATTAACTAAAGCAATATTAATGATGCTACTGTAATAGCTAGGGCCAATCAGAAAGGAATAAATTTGACAAGTGTATGCGTTCCATCGCTAACAGGTGCTCAATAACTGGCTTAAAATTAATTGGAGTGGTAATAGCGCTTGTAGTAGTATATATGGACCATGTAACCATATATCAATACAATATCAAATTTTTCTGCATTCAAAAAATTCAATTGTAATAGTATTGTATTAACGTACGTTAAAACGTCTGAAAAGCACGTTTTGCAGTAACTATTAACTACAGCAATATTAATGATGCTACTGTAATAGGGCCAATCAGAAATTAATAAATTTGACAAGTGTATGCGTTCCATCGTTAACAGGTGCTCAATTAGTATATATGAACCATGTAACCATATATCATTACAATATAAAATTTTTCTGCATTCAAAAACTTTAATTGTAATAGTATAGTATTAACCTACATTAAAACGTCTGAAAAGCACATTTTGCAGTAACTATTAACTACAGCAATATTAATGATGCTACTGTAATAGCTAGGGCCTATCAGAAATTAATAAATTTGACCAGTGTATGCGTTCCATCGCTAACAGGTGCTCAATAACTGGCTTAAAATTGATTGGAGTAGTAATAGCTCTTGTAGTAGTATATATGGACCATGTAACCATATATCACTACAATATCAAATTTTTCTGCATTCAAAAAATTCAATTGTAATAGTATCGTATTAACGTACGTTAAAACGTCTGAAAAGCACGTTTTGCAGAAACTATTAACTACAGCAATATTAATGATGCTACTGTAATAGCTAGGGCAATCAGAAATTAATAAATTTGACAAGTGTATGCGTTCCATCGCTAACAGGTGCTCAATAACTGGCTTAAAATTGATTGGAGTGGTAATAGCTGTTGTAGTAATAAATATGGACCATGTAACCATATATCACTACAATATCAAATTTTTCTGCATTCAAAAAATTCAATTGTAATAGTATAGTATTAACGTACGTTAAAACGTCTGAAAAGCACGTTTTGCAGTAACTATTAACTAAAGCAATATTAATGATGCTACTGTAATAGCTAGGCCAATCAGAAATGAATAAATTTGACAAGTGTATGCGTTCCATCGCTAACAGATGCTCAATAACTGGCTTAAAATTAATTGGAGTGGTAATAGCGCTTGTAGTAGTAGATATGGACCTTGTAACCATATATCAATACAACATCAAATTTTTCTGCATTCAAAAAATTCAATTGTAATAGTATAGTATTAACGTACGTTAAAACGTATGAAAAGCACGTTTTGCAGTAACTATTAACTACAGCTATATTAATGATGTTACTGTAATGGCTAGGGCAATCAGAAATTAATAAATTTGACAAGTGTATGCGTTCCATCGCTAACAGGTGCTCAATAACTGGCTTAAAATTGATTGGAGTGGTAATAGCTGTTGTAGTAGTAAATATGGACCATGTAACCATATATCACTACAATATCAAATTTTTCTGCATTCAAAAAATTCAATTGTAATAGTATAGTATTAACGTACGTTAAAACGTCTGAAAAGCACGTTTTGCAGTAACTATTAACTAAAGCAATATTAATGATGCTACTGTAATAGCTAGGGCCAATCAGAAATGAATAAATTTGACAAGTGTATGCGTTCCATCGCTAACAGGTGCTCAATAACTGGCTTAAAATTAATTGGAGTGGTAATAGCGCTTGTAGTAGTATATATGGACCATGTAACCATATATCACTACAATATCAAATTTTTCTGCATTCAAAAAATTCAATTGTAATAGTATCGTATTAGCGTATGTTAAAACGTCTGAAAAGCACGTTTTGCAGTAACTATTAACTACAGCAATATTAATGATGCTACTGTAATAGCTAGGGCGAATCAGAAATTAATAAATTTGACAAGTGTATGCGTTCCATCGTTAACAGGTGCTCAATTAGCATATATGGACCATGTAACTATATATCATTACAATATCAAATTTTTCTACATTCAAAAACTTTAATTGTAATAGTATAGTATTAACCTACATTAAAACGTCTGAAAAGCACATTTTGCAGTAACTATTAACTACAGCAATATTAATGATGCTACTGTAATAGCTAGGGCCAATCAGAAATTAATAAATTTGACAAGTGTATGCGTTCCATCGCTAACAGGTGCTCAATAACTGGCTTAAAATTGATTGGAGTGGTAATAGCTCTTGTAGTAGTAAATATGGACCATGTAACCATATATCACTACAATATCAAATTTTTCTGCATTCAAAAAATTCAATTGTAATAGTATAGTATTAACGTACGTTAAAACGTCTGAAAAGCACGTTTTGCAGTAACTATTAACTAAAGCAATATTAATGATGCTACTGTAATAGCTAGGGCCAATCAGAAATGAATAAATTTGACAAGTGTATGCGTTCCATCGCTAACAGGTGCTCAATAACTGGCTTAAAATTAATTGGAGTGGTAATAGCGCTTGTAGTAGTATATATGGACCTTGTAACCATATATCAATACATCAAATTTTTCTGCATTCAAAAATTTAATTGTAATAGTATCGTATTAACGTACGTTAAAACGTCTGAAAAGCAAGTTTTGCAGTAACTATTAACTACAGCAATATTAATGATACTACTGTAATAGGGCCAATCAGAAATTAATAAATTTGACAAGTGTATGCGTTCCATCGTTAACAGGTGCTCAATTAGTATATATGGACCATGTAACCATATATCACTACAATATCAAATTTTTCTGCATTCAAAAAATTCAATTGTAATAGTATTGTATTAACGTACGTTAAAACGTCTGAAAAGCACGTTTTGCAGTAACTATTAACTACAGCTATATTAATGATGCTACTGTAATAGCTAGGGCAATCAGAAATTAATAATTTTGACAAGTGTATGCGTTCCATCGCTAACAGGTGCTCAATAACTGGCTTAAAATTGATTGGAGTGGTAATAGCTCTTGTAGTAGTATATATGGACCATGTAACCATATATCACTACAATATCAAATTTTTCTGCATTCAAAAAATTCAATTGTAATAGTATCGTATTAGCGTAAGTTAAAACGTCTGAAAAGCACGTTTTGCAGTAACTATTAACTACAGCAATATTAATGATGCTACTGTAATAGCTAGGGCCAATCAGAAATTAATAAATTTGACAAGTGTATGCGTTCCATCGTTAACAGGTGCTCAATTAGCATATATGGACCATGTAACCATATATCATTACAATATCAAATTTTTCTACATTCAAAAACTTTAATTGTAATAGTATAGTATTAACCTACATTAAAACGTCTGAAAAGCACATTTTGCAGTAACTATTAACCACAGCAATATTAATGATGCTACTGTAATAGCTAGGGCCAATCAGAAATTAATAAATTTGACAAGTGTATGCGTTCCATCGCTAACAGGTGCTCAATAACTGGCTTAAGATTAATTGGAGTGGTAATAGCGCTTGTAGTAGTATATATGGACCATGTAACCATATATCACTACAATATCAAATTTTTCTGCATTCAAAAAATTCAATTGTAATAGTATTGTATTAACGTACGTTAAAACGTCTGAAAAGCACGTTTTGCAGTAACTATTAACTACAGCTATATTAATGATGCTACTGTAATAGCTAGGGCAATCAGAAAATAATAAATTTGACAAGTGTATGCGTCCATCGCTAACAGGTGCTCAATAACTGGCTTAAAATTGATTGGAGTGGTAATAGCTCTTGTAGTAGTATATATGGACCATGTAACCATATATCACTACAATATCAAATTTTTCTGCATTCAAAAAATTCAATTGTAATAGTATCGTATTAGCGTATGTTAAAACGTCTGAAAAGCACGTTTTGCAGTAACTATTAACTACAGCAATATTAATGATGCTACTGTAATAGCTAGGGCCAATCAGAAATTAATAAATTTGACAAGTGTATGCGTTCCATCGTTAACAGGTGCTCAATTAGCATATATGGACCATGTAACCATATATCATTACAATATCAAATTTTTCTACATTCAAAAACTTTAATTGTAATAGTATAGTATTAACCTACATTAAAACGTCTGAAAAGCACATTTTGCAGTAACTATTAACTACAGCAATATTAATGATGCTACTGTAATAGCTAGGGCCAATCAGAAATTAATAAATTTGACAAGTGTATGCGTTCCATCGCTAACAGGTGCTCAATAACTGGCTTAAAATTGATTGGAGT
The DNA here is from genome assembly GCA_940337035.1 of Agriotes lineatus. NCBI lineage: Eukaryota > Metazoa > Arthropoda > Insecta > Coleoptera > Elateridae > Agriotes > Agriotes lineatus. The sequence continues at coordinate 4,441 of CALNHX010005113.1, forward strand.
GGTAATAGCTCTTGTAGTAGTAAATATGGACCATGTAACCATATATTACTACAATATCAAATTTTTCTGCATTCAAAAAATTCAATTGTAATAGTATAGTATTAACGTACGTTAAAACTTCTGAAAAGCACGTTTTGCAGTAACTATTAACTACAGCAATTTTAATGATGCTACTGTAATAGCTAGGGCAATCAGAAATTAATAAATTTGACAAGTGTATGCGTTCCATCGCTAACAGGTGCTCAATAACTGGCTTAAAATTGATTGGAGTGGTAATAGCTCTTGTAGTAGTAAATATGGACCATGTAACCATATATCACTACAATATCAAATTTTTCTGCATTCAAAAAATTCAATTGTAATAGTATAGTATTAACGTACGTTAAAACGTCTGAAAAGCACGTTTTGCAGTAACTATTAACTAAAGCAATATTAATGATGCTACTGTAATAGCTAGGGCAATCAGAAATTAATAAATTTGACAAGTGTATGCGTTCCATCGCTAACAGGTGCTCAATAACTGGCTTAAAATTGATTGGAGTGGTAATAGCTCTTGTAGTAGTAAATATGGACCATGTAACCATATATCACTACAATATCAAATTTTTCTGCATTCAAAAAATTCAATTGTAATAGTATAGTATTAACGTACGTTAAAACGTCTGAAAAGCACGTTTTGCAGTAACTATTAACTAAAGCAATATTAATGATGCTACTGTAATAGCTAGGGCCAATCAGAAATGAATAAATTTGACAAGTGTATGCGTTCCATCGCTAACAGGTGCTCAATAACTGGCTTAAAATTAATTGGAGTGGTAATAGCGCTTGTAGTAGTATATATGGACCTTGTAACCATATATCAATACAACATTAAATTTTTCTGCATTCAAAAAATTCAATTGTAATAGTATCGTATTAACGTACGTTAAAACGTCTGAAAAGCAAGTTTTGCAGTAACTATTAACTACAGCAATATTAATGATGCTACTGTAATAGGGCCAATCAGAAATTAATAAATTTGACAAGTGTATGCGTTCCATCGTTAACAGGTGCTCAATTAGTATATATGGACCATGTAACCATATATCACTACAATATCAAATTTTTCTGCATTCAAAAAATTCAATTGTAATAGTATTGTATTAACGTACGTTAAAACGTCTGAAAAGCACGTTTTGCAGTAACTATTAACTACAGCTATATTAATGATGCTACTGTAATAGCTAGGGCAATCAGAAATTAATAAATTTGACAAGTGTATGCGTCCATCGCTAACAGGTGCTCAATAACTGGCTTAAAATTGATTGGAGTGGTAATAGCTCTTGTAGTAGTATATATGGACCATGTAACCATATATCACTACAATATCAAATTTTTCTGCATTCAAAAAATTCAATTGTAATAGTATCGTATTAGCGTATGTTAAAACGTCTGAAAAGCACGTTTTGCAGTAACTATTAACTACAGCAATATTAATGATGCTACTGTAATAGCTAGGGCCAATCAGAAATTAATAAATTTGACAAGTGTATGCGTTCCATCGTTAACAGGTGCTCAATTAGCATATATGGACCATGTAACCATATATCATTACAATATCAAATTTTTCTACATTCAAAAACTTTAATTGTAATAGTATAGTATTAACCTACATTAAAACGTCTGAAAAGCACATTTTGCAGTAACTATTAACTACAGCAATATTAATGATGCTACTGTAATAGCTAGGGCCAATCAGAAATTAATAAATTTGACAAGTGTATGCGTTCCATCGCTAACAGGTGCTCAATAACTGGCTTAAAATTGATTGGAGTGGTAATAGCTCTTGTAGTAGTAAATATGGACCATGTAACCATATATCACTACAATATCAAATTTTTCTGCATTCAAAAAATTCAATTGTAATAGTATAGTATTAACGTACGTTAAAACGTCTGAAAAGCACGTTTTGCAGTAACTATTAACTAAAGCAATATTAATGATGCTACTGTAATAGCTAGGGCCAATCAGAAATGAATAAATTTGACAAGTGTATGCGTTCCATCGCTAACAGGTGCTCAATAACTGGCTTAAAATTAATTGGAGTGGTAATAGCGCTTGTAGTAGTATATATGGACCTTGTAACCATATATCAATACATCAAATTTTTCTGCATTCAAAAAATTTAATTGTAATAGTATCGTATTAACGTACGTTAAAACGTCTGAAAAGCAAGTTTTGCAGTAACTATTAACTACAGCAATATTAATGATGCTACTGTAATAGGGCCAATCAGAAATTAATAAATTTGACAAGTGTATGCGTTCCATCGTTAACAGGTGCTCAATTAGTATATATGGACCATGTAACCATATATCACTACAATATCAAATTTTTCTGCATTCAAAAATTCAATTGTAATAGTATTGTATTAACGTACGTTAAAACGTCTGAAAAGCACGTTTTGCAGTAACTATTAACTACAGCTATATTAATGATGCTACTGTAATAGCTAGGGCAATCAGAAATTAATAATTTTGACAAGTGTATGCGTTCCATCGCTAACAGGTGCTCAATAACTGGCTTAAAATTGATTGGAGTGGTAATAGCTCTTGTAGTAGTATATATGGACCATGTAACCATATATCACTACAATATCAAATTTTTCTGCATTCAAAAAATTCAATTGTAATAGTATCGTATTAGCGTAAGTTAAAACGTCTGAAAAGCACGTTTTGCAGTAACTATTAACTACAGCAATATTAATGATGCTACTGTAATAGCTAGGGCCAATCAGAAATTAATAAATTTGACAAGTGTATGCGTTCCATCGTTAACAGGTGCTCAATTAGCATATATGGACCATGTAACCATATATCATTACAATATCAAATTTTTCTACATTCAAAAACTTTAATTGTAATAGTATAGTATTAACCTACATTAAAACGTCTGAAAAGCACATTTTGCAGTAACTATTAACCACAGCATTATTAATGATGCTACTGTAATAGCTAGGGCCAATCAGAAATTAATAAATTTGACAAGTGTATGCGTTCCATCGCTAACAGGTGCTCAATAACTGGCTTAAAATTAATTGGAGTGGTAATAGCGCTTGTAGTAGTATATATGGACCATGTAACCATATATCACTACAATATCAAATTTTTCTGCATTCAAAAAATTCAATTGTAATAGTATTGTATTAACGTACGTTAAAACGTCTGAAAAGCACGTTTTGCAGTAACTATTAACTACAGCTATATTAATGATGCTACTGTAATAGCTAGGGCAATCAGAAAATAATAAATTTGACAAGTGTATGCGTCCATCGCTAACAGGTGCTCAATAACTGGCTTAAAATTGATTGGAGTGGTAATAGCTCTTGTAGTAGTATATATGGACCATGTAACCATATATCACTACAATATCAAATTTTTCTGCATTCAAAAATTCAATTGTAATAGTATCGTATTAGCGTATGTTAAAACGTCTGAAAAGCACGTTTTGCAGTAACTATTAACTACAGCAATATTAATGATGCTACTGTAATAGCTAGGGCCAATCAGAAATTAATAAATTTGACAAGTGTATGCGTTCCATCGTTAACAGGTGCTCAATTAGCATATATGGACCATGTAACCATATATCATTACAATATCAAATTTTTCTACATTCAAAAACTTTAATTGTAATAGTATAGTATTAACCTACATTAAAACGTCTGAAAAGCACATTTTGCAGTAACTATTAACTACAGCAATATTAATGATGCTACTGTAGTAGCTAGGGCCAATCAGAAATTAATAAATTTGACAAGTGTATGCGTTCCATCGCTAACAGGTGCTCAATAACTGGCTTAAAATTGATTGGAGTGGTAATAGCTCTTGTAGTAGTAAATATGGACCATGTAACCATATATTACTACAATATCAAATTTTTCTGCATTCAAAAAATTCAATTGTAATAGTATAGTATTAACGTACGTTAAAACTTCTGAAAATCACGTTTTGCAGTAACTATTAGCTACAGCAATTTTAATGATGCTACTGTAATAGCTAGGGCAATCAGAAATTAATAAATTTGACAAGTGTATGCGTTCCATCGCTAACAGGTGCTCAATAACTGGCTTAAAATTGATTGGAGTGGTAATAGCTCTTGTAGTAGTAAATATGGACCATGTAACCATATATCACTACAATATCAAATTTTTCTGCATTCAAAAAATTCAATTGTAATAGTATAGTATTAACGTACGTTAAAACGTCTAAAAAGCACGTTTTGCAGTAACTATTAACTAAAGCAATATTAATGATGCTACTGTAATAGCTAGGGCCAATCAGAAATGAATAAATTTGACAAGTGTATGCGTTCCATCGCTAACAGGTGCTCAATAACTGGCTTAAAATTAATTGGAGTGGTAATAGCGCTTGTAGTAGTATATATGGACCTTGTAACCATATATCAATACAACATTAAATTTTTCTGCATTCAAAAAATTCAATTGTAATAGTATCGTATTAACGTACGTTAAAACGTCTGAAAAGCACGTTTTGCAGTAACTATTAACTACAGCAATATTAATGATGCTACTGTAATAGCTAGGGCCAATCAGAAATTAATAAATTTGACAAGTGTATGCGTTCCATCGTTAACAGGTGCTCAATTAGCATATATGGACCATGTAAGCATATATCATTACAATATCAAATTTTTCTACATTCAAAAACTTTAATTGTAATAGTATAGTATTAACCTACATTAAAACGTCTGAAAAGCACGTTTTGCAGTAACTATTAACTACAGCTATATTAATGATGCTACTGTAATAGCTAGGGCCAATCAGAAATTAATAAATTTGACAAGTGTATGCGTTCCATCGCTAACAGGTGCTCAATAACTGGCTTAAAATTGATTGGAGTGGTAATAGCTGTTGTAGTAGTAAATATGGACCATGTAACCATATATCATTACAATATCAAATTTTTCTACATTCAAAAACTTTAATTGTAATAGTATAGTATTAACCTACATTAAAACGTCTGAAAAGCACGTTTTGCAGTAACTATTAACTACAGCTATATTAATGATGTTACTGTAATAGCTAGGGCAATCAGAAATTAATAAATTTGACAAGTGTATGCGTTCCATCGCTAACAGGTGCTCAATAACTGGCTTAAAATTGATTGGAGTGGTAATAGCTGTTGTAGTAGTAAATATGGACCATGTAACCATATATCACTACAATATCCAATTTTTCTGCATTCAAAAAATTCAATTGTAATAGTATAGTATTAACGTACGTTAAAACGTCTGAAAAGAACGTTTTGCAGTAACTATTAACTACAGCAATATTAATGATGCTACTGTAATAGCTAGGGCCAATCAGAAATTAATAAATTTGACAAGTGTATGCGTTCCATCGTTAACAGGTGCTCAATTAGCATATATGGACCATGTAACCATATATCATTACAATATCAAATTTTTCTACATTCAAAAACTTTAATTGTAATAGTATAGTATTAACCTACATTAAAACGTCTGAAAAGCACGTTTTGCAGTAACTATTAACTACAGCTATATTAATGATGTTACTGTAATAGCTAGGGCAATCAGAAATTAATAAATTTGACAAGTGTATGCGTTCCATCGCTAACAGGTGCTCAATAACTGGCTTAAAATTGATTGGAGTGGTAATAGCTGTTGTAGTAGTAAATATGGACCATGTAACCATATATCACTACAATATCCAATTTTTCTGCATTCAAAAAATTCAATTGTAATAGTATCGTATTAGCGCAAGTTAAAACTTCTGAAAAGCACGTTTTGCAGTAACTATTAACTACAGCAATATTAATGATGCTACTGTAATAGCTAGGGCCAATCATAAATTAATAAATTTGACAAGTGTATGCGTTCCATCGTTAACAGGTGCTCAATTAGCATATATGGACCATGTAACCATATATCATTACAATATCAAATTTTTCTACATTCAAAAACTTTAATTGTAATAGTATAGTATTAACCTACATTAAAACGTCTGAAAAGCACGTTTTGCAGTAACTATTAACTACAGCTATATTAATGATGTTACTGTAATAGCTAGGGCAATCAGAAATTAATAAATTTGACAAGTGTATGCGTTCCATCGCTAACAGGTGCTCAATAACTGGCTTAAAATTGATTGGAGTGGTAATAGCTGTTGTAGTAGTAAATATGGACCATGTAACCATATATCACTACAATATCCAATTTTTCTGCATTCAAAAAATTCAATTGTAATAGTATTGTATTAACGTACGTTAAAACGTCTGAAAAGCACGTTTTGCAGTAACTATTAACTACAGCTATATTAATGATGCTACTGTAATAGCTAGGGCAATCAGAAATTAATAAATTTGACAAGTGTATGCGTTCCATCGCTAACAGGTGCTCAATAACTGGCTTAAAATTGATTGGAGTGGTAATAGCTGTTGTAGTAGTAAATATGGACCATGTAACCATATATCACTACAATATCCAATTTTTCTGCATTCAAAAAATTCAATTGTAATAGTATAGTATTAACGTACGTTAAAACGTCTGAAAAGCACGTTTTGCAGTAACTATTAACTAAAGCAATATTAATGATGCTACTGTAATAGCTAGGGCCAATCAGAAATGAATAAATTTGACAAGTGTATGCGTTCCATCGCTAACAGGTGCTCAATAACTGGCTTAAAATTAATTGGAGTGGTAATAGCGCTTGTAGTAGTATATATGGACCTTGTAACCATATATCAATACAACATCAAATTTTTCTGCATTCAAAAAATTCAATTGTAATAGTATCGTATTAAGGTACGTTAAAACGTCTGAAAAGCAAGTTTTGCAGTAACTATTAACTACAGCAATATTAATGATGCTACTGTAATAGGGCCAATCAGAAATTAATAAATTTGACAAGTGTATGCGTTCCATCGTTAACAGGTGCTCAATTAGTATATATGGACCATGTAACCATATATCACTACAATATCAAATTTTTCTGCATTCAAAAAATTCAATTGTAATAGTATTGTATTAACGTACGTTAAAACGTCTGAAAAGCACGTTTTGCAGTAACTATTAACTACAGCTATATTAATGATGCTACTGTAATAGCTAGGGCAATTAGAAATTAATAATTTTGACAAGTGTATGCGTTCCATCGCTAACAGGTGCTCAATAACTGGCTTAAAATTGATTGGAGTGGTAATAGCTCTTGTAGTAGTATATATGGACCATGTAACCATATATCACTACAATATCAAATTTTTCTGCATTCAAAAAATTCAATTGTAATAGTATCGTATTAGCGTAAGTTAAAACGTCTGAAAAGCACGTTTTGCAGTAACTATTAACTACAGCAATATTAATGATGCTACTGTAATAGCTAGGGCCAATCAGAAATTAATAAATTTGACAAGTGTATGCGTTCCATCGTTAACAGGAGCTCAATTAGTATATATGGACCATGTAACTATATATCATTACAATATCAAATTTTTCTACATTCAAAAACTTTAATTGTAATAGTATAGTATTAACCTACATTAAAACGTCTGAAAAGCACATTTTGCAGTAACTATTAACTACAGCAATATTAATGATGCTACTGTAATAGCTAGGGCCAATCAGAAATTAATAAATTTGACAAGTGTATGCGTTCCATCGCTAACAGGTGCTCAATAACTGACTTAAAATTGATTGGAGTGGTAATAGCTCTTGTAGTAGTAAATATGGACCATGCAACCATATACCACTACAATATCAAATTTTTCTGCATTCAAAAAATTCAATTGTAATAGTATCGTATTAACGTACGTTAAAACGTCTGAAAAGCACGTTTTGCAGTAACTATTAACTACAGCAATATTAATGATGCAACTGTAATAGCTAGGGCCATTTAGAAATTAATAAATTTGATAAGTGTATGCGTTCCATCGTTAACAGGTGCTCAATTAGTATATATGGACCATGTAACCATATATCACTACAATATCAAATTTTTCTGCATTCAAAAACTTTAATTGTAATAGTATAGTATTAACGTACGTTAAAACGTCTGAAAAGCACGTTTTGCAGTAACTATTAACTAAAGCAATATTAATGATGCTACTGTAATAGCTAGGGCCAATCAGAAATGAATAAATTTGACAAGTGTATGCGTTCCATCGCTAACAGGTGCTCAATAACTGGCTTAAAATTAATTGAAGTGGTAATAGCGCTTGTAGTAGTATATATGGACCTTGTAACCATATATCAATACATCAAATTTTTCTGCATTCAGAAAATTCAGTTGTAATAGTATAGTATTAACGTACGTTAAAACGTCTGAAAAGCACGTTTTGCACTAACTATTAACTACAGCTATATTAATGATGCTACTGTAATAGCTAGGGCAATCAGAAATTAATAAATTTGACAAGTGTATGCGTTCCATCGCTAACAGGTGCTCAATAACTGGCTTAAAATTGATTGGAGTGGTAATAGCTGTTGTAGTAGTAAATATGGACCATGTAACCATATATCACTACAATATCAAATTTTTCTGCATTCAAAAAATTCAATTGTAATAGTATCGTATTAGCGTAAGTTAAAACGTCTGAAAAGCACGTTTTGCAGTAACTATTAACTACAGCAATATTAATGATGCTACTGTAATAGCTAGGGCCAATCAGAAATTAATAAATTTGACAAGTGTATGCGGTCCATCGTTAACAGGAGCTCAATTAGCATATATGGACCATGTAACCATATATCATTACAATATCAAATTTTTCTACATTCAAAAACTTTAATTGTAATAGTATAGTATTAACGTACGTTAAAACGTCTGAAAAGCACGTTTTGCAGTAACTATTAACTAAAGCAATATTAATGATAGCTAGGGCCAATCAGAAATGAATAAATTTGACAAGTGTATGCGTTCCATCGCTAACAGGTGCTTAATAACTGGCTTAAAATTAATTGGAGTGGTAATAGCGCTTGTAGTAGTATATATGGACCTTGTAACCATATATCAAAACATCAAATTTTTCTGCATTCAAAAAATTCAATTGTAACAGTATCGTATTAACGTACGTTAAAACGTCTGAAAAGCAAGTTTTGCAGTAACTATTAACTACAGCAATATTAATGATGCTACTGTAATAGGGCCAATCAGAAATTAATAAATTTGACAAGTGTATGCGTTCCATCGTTAACAGGTGCTCAATTAGTATATATGGACCATGTAATCATATATCACTACAGTATCAAATTTTTCTGCATTCAAAAAATTCAATTGTAATAGTATAGTATTAACGTACGTTAAAACGTCTGAAAAGCACGTTTTGCAGTAACTATTAACTAAAGCAATATTAATGATGCTACTGTAATAGCTAGGGCCAATCAGAAATGAATAAATTTGACAAGTGTATGCGTTCCATCGTTAACAGGTGCTCAATAACTGGCTTAAAATTAATTGGAGTGGTAATAGCGCTTGTAGTAGTATATATGGACCTTGTAACCATATATCAATACAACATCAACTTTTTCTGCATTCAAAAAATTCAATTGTCATAGTATCGTATTAACGTACGTTAAAACGTCTGAAAAGCAAGTTTTGCAGTAACTATTAACTACAGAAATATTAATGATTCTACTGTAAGAGCTAGAGCCGATCATAAATTAATAAATTTGACAAGTGTATGCGTTCCATCGCTAACAGGTGATCAATAAAGGGCCTAAAATTGATTGGAGTGGTAATAGCTCTTGTAGTAGTATATATGGACCTTGTAACCATATATCAATACATCAAATTTTTCTGCATTCAAAAAATTCAATTGTAATAGTATCGTATTAACGTACGTTAAAACGTCTGAAAAGCAAGTTTTGCAGTAACTATTAACTACAGCAATATTAGTGATGCTACTGTAATAGGGCCAATCAGAAATTAATAAATTTGACAAGTGTATGCGTTCCATCGTTAACAGGTGCTCAATTAGTATATATGGACCATGTAACCATATATCACTACAATATCAAATTTTTCTGCATTCAAAAAATTCAATTGTAATAGTATCGTATTAACGTACGTTAAAACGTCTGAAAAGCACGTTTTGCAGTAACTATTAACTACAGCTATATTAATGATGCTACTGTAATAGCTAGGGCAATCAGAAATTAATAAATTTGACAAGTGTATGCGTCCATCGCTAACGGGTGCTCAATAACTGGCTTAAAATTGATTGGAGTGGTAATAGCTCTTGTAGTAGTATATATGGACCATGTAACCATATATCACTACAATATCAAATTTTTCTGCATTCAAAAAATTCAATTGTAATAGTATCGTATTAACGTACGTTAAAACGTCTGAAAAGCACGTTTTGCAGTAACTATTAACTACAGCAATATTAATGATGCTACTGTAATAGCTAGGGCCAATCAGAAATTAATAAATTTGACAAGTGTATGTGTTCCATCGTTAACAGGTGCTCAATTAGCATATATGGACCATGTAACCATATATCATTACAATATCAAATTTTTCTACATTCAAAAACTTTAATTGTAATAGTATAGTATTAACCTATATTAAAACGTCTGAAAAGCACATTTTGCAGTAACTATTAGCTCCAGCAATATTAATGATGCTACTATAATAGCTAGGGCCAATCAGAAATTAATAAATTTGACAAATGTATGCGTTCCATCGCTAACAGGTGCTCAATAACTGGCTTAAAATTAATTGGAGTGGTAATAGCTCTTGTAGTAGTATATATGGACCATGTAACCATATATCACTACAATATCAAATTTTTCTGCATTCAAAAAATTCAATTGTAATAGTATCGTATTAACGTACGTTAAAACGTCTGAAAAGCACGTTTTGCAGTAACTATTAACTACAGCAATATTAATGATGCTACTGTAATAGCTAGGGCCAATCAGAAATTAATAAATTTGACAAGTGTATGCGTTCCATCGTTAACAGGTGCTCAATTAGCATATATGGACCATGTAACCATATATCATTACAATATCAAATTTTTCTACATTCAAAAACTTTAATTGTAATAGTATAGTATTAACCTACATTAAAACGTCTGAAAAGCACGTTTTGCAGTAACTATTAACTACAGCTATATTAATGATGCTACTGTAATAGCTAGGGCCAATCAGAAATTAATAAATTTGACAAGTGTATGCGTTCCATCGCTAACAGGTGCTCAATAACTGGCTTAAAATTGATTGGAGTGGTAATAGCTGTTGTAGTAGTAAATATGGACCATGTAACCATATATCACTACAATATCCAATTTTTCTGCATTCAAAAAATTCAATTGTAATAGTATAGTATTAACGTACGTTAAAACGTCTGAAAAGCACGTTTTGCAGTAACTATTAACTAAAGCAATATTAATGATGCTACTGTAATAGCTAGGGCCAATCAGAAATGAATAAATTTGACAAGTGTATGCGTTCCATCGCTAACAGGTGCTCAATAACTGGCTTAAAATTAATTGGAGTGGTAATAGCGCTTGTAGTAGTATATATGGACCTTGTAACCATATATCAATACAACATCAAATTTTTCTGCATTCAAAAAATTCAATTGTAATAGTATCGTATTAACGTACGTTAAAACGTCTGAAAAGCAAGTTTTGTAGTAACTATTAACTACAGCAATATTAATGATGCTACTGTAATAGGGCCAATCAGAAATTAATAAATTTGATAAGTGTATGCGTTCCATCGTTAACAGGTGCTCAATTAGTATATATGGACCATGTAACCATATATCACTACAATATCAAATTTTTCTGCATTCAAAAAATTCAATTGTAATAGTATTGTATTAACGTACGTTAAAACGTCTGAAAAGCACGTTTTGCAGTAACTATTAACTACAGCTATATTAATGATGCTACTGTAATAGCTAGGGCAATCAGAAATTAATAATTTTTACAAGTGTATGCGTTCCATCGCTAACAGGTGCTCAATAACTGGCTTAAAATTGATTGGAGTGGTAATAGCTCTTGTAGTAGTATATATGGACCATGTAACCATATATCACTACAATATCAAATTTTTCTGCATTCAAAAAATTCAATTGTAATAGTATCGTATTAGCGTAAGTTAAAACGTCTGAAAAGCACGTTTTGCAGTAACTATTAACTACAGCAATATTAATGATGCTACTGTAATAGCTAGGGCCAATCAGAAATTAATAAATTTGACAAGTGTATGCGGTCCATCGTTAACAGGAGCTCAATTAGCATATATGGACCATGTAACCATATATCATTACAATATCAAATTTTTCTACATTCAAAAACTTTAATTGTAATAGTATAGTATTAACCTACATTAAAACGTCTGAAAAGCACATTTTGCAGTAACTATTAACTACAGCAATATTAATGATGCTACTGTAATAGCTAGGGCCAATCAGAAATTAATAAATTTGACAAGTGTATGCGTTCCATCGCTAACAGGTGCTCAATAACTGACTTAAAATTGATTGGAGTGGTAATAGCTCTTGTAGTAGTAAATATGGACCATGCAACCATATACCACTACAATATCAAATTTTTCTGCATTCAAAAAATTCAATTGTAATAGTATCGTATTAACGTACGTTAAAACGTCTGAAAAGCACGTTTTGCAGTAACTATTAACTACAGCAATATTAATGATGCAACTGTAATAGCTAGGGCCATTTAGAAATTAATAAATTTGATAAGTGTATGCGTTCCATCGTTAACAGGTGCTCAATTAGTATATATGGACCATGTAACCATATATCACTACAATATCAAATTTTTCTGCATTCAAAAACTTTAATTGTAATAGTATAGTATTAACGTACGTTAAAACGTCTGAAAAGCACGTTTTGCAGTAACTATTAACTAAAGCAATATTAATGATGCTACTGTAATAGCTAGGGCCAATCAGAAATGAATAAATTTGACAAGTGTATGCGTTCCATCGCTAACAGGTGCTCAATAACTGGCTTAAAATTAATTGAAGTGGTAATAGCGCTTGTAGTAGTATATATGGACCTTGTAACCATATATCAATACATCAAATTTTTCTGCATTCAAAAAATTCAATTGTAATAGTATAGTATTAACGTACGTTAAAACGTCTGAAAAGCACGTTTTGCACTAACTATTAACTACAGCTATATTAATGATGCTACTGTAATAGCTAGGGCAATCAGAAATTAATAAATTTGACAAGTGTATGCGTTCCATCGCTAACAGGTGCTCAATAACTGGCTTAAAATTGATTGGAGTGGTAATAGCTGTTGTAGTAGTAAATATGGACCATGTAACCATATATCACTACAATATCAAATTTTTCTGCATTCAAAAAATTCAATTGTAATAGTATAGTATTAACGTACGTTAAAACGTCTGAAAAGCACGTTTTGCAGTAACTATTAACTAAAGCAATATTAATGATAGCTAGGGCCAATCAGAAATGAATAAATTTGACAAGTGTATGCGTTCCATCGCTAACAGGTGCTTAATAACTGGCTTAAAATTAATTGGAGTGGTAATAGCGCTTGTAGTAGTATATATGGACCTTGTAACCATATATCAAAACATCAAATTTTTCTGCATTCAAAAAATTCAATTGTAACAGTATCGTATTAACGTACGTTAAAACGTCTGAAAAGCAAGTTTTGCAGTAACTATTAACTAAAGCAATATTAATGATGCTACTGTAATAGCTAGGGCCAATCAGAAATGAATAAATTTGACAAGTGTATGCGTTCCATCGCTAACAGGTGCTCAATAACTGGCTTAAAATTAATTGGAGTGGTAATAGCGCTTGTAGTAGTATATATGGACCTTGTAACCATATATCAATACAACATCAACTTTTTCTGCATTCAAAAAATTCAATTGTCATAGTATCGTATTAACGTACGTTAAAACGTCTGAAAAGCAAGTTTTGCAGTAACTATTAACTACAGAAATATTAATGATTCTACTGTAAGAGATAGAGCCGATCATAAATTAATAAATTTGACAAGTGTATGCGTTCCATCGCTAACAGGTGATCAATAAAGGGCCTAAAATTGATTGGAGTGGTAATAGCTCTTGTAGTAGTATATATGGACCTTGTAACCATATATCAATACATCAAATTTTTCTGCATTCAAAAAATTCAATTGTAATAGTATCGTATTAACGTACGTTAAAACGTCTGAAAAGCAAGTTTTGCAGTAACTATTAACTACAGCAATATTAGTGATGCTACTGTAATAGGGCCAATCAGAAATTAATAAATTTGACAAGTGTATGCGTTCCATCGTTAACAGGTGCTCAATTAGTATATATGGACCATGTAACCATATATCACTACAATATCAAATTTTTCTGCATTCAAAAAATTCAATTGTAATAGTATCGTATTAACGTACGTTAAAACGTCTGAAAAGCACGTTTTGCAGTAACTATTAACTACAGCTATATTAATGATGCTACTGTAATAGCTAGGGCAATCAGAAATTAATAAATTTGACAAGTGTATGCGTCCATCGCTAACGGGTGCTCAATAACTGGCTTAAAATTGATTGGAGTGGTAATAGCTCTTGTAGTAGTATATATGGACCATGTAACCATATATCACTACAATATCAAATTTTTCTGCATTCAAAAAATTCAATTGTAATAGTATCGTATTAACGTACGTTAAAACGTCTGAAAAGCACGTTTTGCAGTAACTATTAACTACAGCAATATTAATGATGCTACTGTAATAGCTAGGGCCAATCAGAAATTAATAAATTTGACAAGTGTATGTGTTCCATCGTTAACAGGTGCTCAATTAGCATATATGGACCATGTAACCATATATCATTACAATATCAAATTTTTCTACATTCAAAAACTTTAATTGTAATAGTATCGTATTAACGTACGTTAAAACGTCTGAAAAGCACATTTTGCAGTAACTATTAACTCCAGCAATATTAATGATGCTACTATAATAGCTAGGGCCAATCAGAAATTAATAAATTTGACAAATGTATGCGTTCCATCGCTAACAGGTGCTCAATAACTGGCTTAAAATTAATTGGAGTGGTAATAGCGCTTGTAGTAGTATATATGGACCTTGTAACCATATATCAATACAACATCAACTTTTTCTGCATTCAAAAAATTCAATTGTAATAGTATAGTGTTAACCTACATTAAAACGTCTGAAAAGCACGTTTTGCAGTAACTATTAACTCCAGCAATATTAATGATGCTACTATAATAGCTAGGGCCAATCAGAAATTAATAAATTTGACAAATGTATGCGTTCCATCGCTAACAGGTGCTCAATTAGTATACCGTCTGTTCTATAAAAAGGGCCCCGCCTTCTAGCTACTTTATTATTTATTTTAGACTCAATAAACCTTATATCAAATCAAATGGCACATAAGAACTTACATTTTAACACTATCAAAAATTTTTTATCTTCAATTGTTTCAGAGTAGTGACGTCACGTGCATTTTTTTTAAATGACACGGTATATATTTTTTGACATTTTCTGGTAGAGGTTTTTTTTCTCTTTTTAACAATATGAATATTTTATGCCCTTACATACGAAAATTTTCGAGAAAAATTAAAAAACTTTTTTATCGGTGGGAGGCCACCATACAAAACTATAAACAAAAGTGTAACTCAGAAAAACAAAACAATAAACACTTTAGATTATTCTGAAATCTGACAGTTAAAGCGTTTGGCTACTATTTGTTTTGTTTTTCTGAGTTACACTTTTGTTTACAGTTTTGTATCATGGCCTCCCACTGTGAAAAAGTTTTGTAATTTTTCACGAACATTTTTTTATGCAAGTGCATGAAATATTTATAATGTTGAAAAGAGAAAAAAAACCTCTACCAGAAAATGTCAAAAAATATATACCGTGTCATTTAAAAAAAATGCACGTGACGTCACCACTCTGAAACAATTGAAGATAAAAAATTTTTGATAGTGTTAAAATGTAAGTTTTTATGTGCCATTTGATTTGATACCAGGTTTATTGGGTCTAAAATAAATAATAAAGTAGCTAGAAGGCGGGGCCTTTTTTATAGAACAGACACATGGACCATGTAACCATATATCACTACAATATTAAATTTTTCTGCATTCAAAAACTTTAATTGTAATAGAATAGTATTAACCTACATTAAAACATCTGAAAAGCACGTTTTGCAGTAACTATCAACTACAGAAACATTAATGATGCTATTGTAATAGCTTGGGCCAATCAGATTATTAATAAATCAGGTGCTCAATAACTGTCTTAAAATAGATTGGAGTGGTAATAGCTCTTGTAGTAGTAAATATGGACCATGTAACCATATATCACTACAATATCAAATTTTTCTGCATTAAAAAACTTTAATTGTAATAGTATAGTGTTAACCTACATTAAAACGTCTGAAAAGCACATTTTGCACTAACTATTAACTCCAGCAATATTAATGATGCTACTATAATAGCTAGGGCCAATCAGAAATTAATAAATTTGTCAAATGTATGCGTTCCATCGCTAACAGGTGCTCAATTAGTATATATGGACCATGTAACCATATATCACTACAATATCAAATTTTTCTGCATTCAAAAACTTTAATTGTAATAGTATAGTATTAACCTACATTAAAACGTCTGAAAAGCACGTTTTGCAGTAACTATCAACTACAGAAACATTAATGATGCTATTGTAATAGCTTGGGCCAATCAGATTATTAATAAATTTGAGAAGTGTATGCGTTCCATCGCTAACAGGTGCTCAATAACTGTCTTAAAATTGATTGGAGTTTTAATAGCTCTTGTAATAGTAAATATGGACCATGTAACCATATATCACTACAATATCAAATTTTTCTGCATTCAAATAACTCAATTGTAATAGTATAGTATTAACGTACGTTAAAACGTCTGAAAAGCACGTTTTGCAGAAACTATTAACTACAGCAATATTAATGATGCTACTGTAATAGCTAGGGCAATCAGAAATTAATAAATTTGACAAGTGTATGCGTTCCATCGCTAACAGGTGCTCAATAACTGGCTTAAAATTGATTGGAGTGGTAATAGCTGTTGTAGTAGTAAATATGGACCATGTAACCATATATCACTACAATATCAAATTTTTCTGCATTCAAAAAATTCAATTGTAATAGTATAGTATTAACGTACGTTAAAACGTCTGAAAAGCACGTTTTGCAGTAACTATTAACTAAAGCAATATTAATGATGTTACTGTAATAGCTAGGGCCAATCAGAAATGAATAAATTTGACAAGTGTATGCGTTCCATCGCTAACAGGTGCTCAATAACTGGCTTAAAATTAATTGGAGTGGTAATAGCGCTTGTAGTAGTATATATGGACCTTGTAACCATATTTCAATACAACATCAAATTTTCTGCATTCAAAAAATTCAATTGTAATAGTATAGTATTAACGTACGTTAAAACGTCTGAAAAGCACGTTTTGCAGTAACTATTAACTACAGAAATATTAATGATGCTACTGTAAGAGCTAGAGCCGATCATAAATTAATAAATTTGACAAGTGTATGCGTTCCATCGCTAACAGGTGATCAATAACTGGCTTAAAATTGAATGGAGTGGTAATAGCTCTTGTAGTAGTATATATGGACCACGTAACAATATATCACTACAATATCAAATTTTTTTGCATTCAAAAAATTCAATTGTAATAGTATCGTATTAACGTACGTTAAAACGTCTGAAAAGCACGTTTTGCAGTAACTATTAACTACAGAAATATTAATGATGCTACTGTAAGAGCTAAAGCCGATCATAAATTAATAAATTTGACAAGTGTATGCGTTCCATCGCTAACAGGTGCTCAATAATGGGCTTAAAATTGATTGGAGTGGTAATAGCTTTTGTAGTAGTGTATATGGACCATGTAACCATACATCATTACAATATCAAATTTTTCTGCATTCAAAAACTTTAATTGTAATAGTATAGTATTAACCTACATTAAAACGTCTGAAAAGCACGTTTTGCAGTAACTATTAACTACAGCAATATTAATGATGCTACTGTAAACGCCAGGGCCAATCAGAAATTCATAAATTTGACAAGTGTATGCGTTCCATCGCTAACAGGTGCTCAATAACTGGCTTAAAATTGATTGGAGTGGTAATAGCTCTTTTAGTAGTAAATATGGACCATGTAACCATATATTACTACAATATCAAATTTTTCTGCATTCAAAAAATTCAATTGTAATAGTATAGTATTAACGTACGTTAAAACTTCTGAAAGGCACGTTTTGCAGTAACAATTAACTACAGCAATTTTAATGATGCTACTGTAATAGCTAGGGCAATCAGAAATTAATAAATCTGATAAGTGTATGCGTTCCATAGTTAACAGGTGCTCAATTACTATATATGGACCATGTAACCATATATCATTACAATATCAAATTTTTCTGCATTCAAAAACTTTAATTGTAATAGTATAGTATTAACCTACATTAAAACGTCTGAAAAGCACATTTTGCAGTAACTATTAACTACAGCAATATTAATGATGCTACTGTAATAGCTAGGGCTAATCAGAAATTAATAAATTTGACCAGTGTATGCGTTCCATCGCTAACAGGTGCTCAATAACTGGCTTAAAATTGATTGGAGTGGTAATAGCTCTTGTAGTAGTATATATGGACCATGTAACCATATATCACTACAATATCAAATTTTTCTGCATTCAAAAAATTCAATTGTAATAGTATCGTATTAACGTACGTTAAAACGTCTGAAAAGCACGTTTTGCAGTAACTATTAACTACAGCAATATTAATGATGCTACTGTAATAGCTAGGGCTGTCAGAAATTAATAAAATTGACAAGTGTATGCGTTCCATCGCTAACAGGTGCTCAATAACTGGCTTAAAATTGATTGGAGTGGTAATAGCTCTTGTAGTAGTATATATGGTCTATGTAACCATATATCACTACAATATCAAATTTTTCTGCATTCAAAAAATTCAATTGTAATAGTATCGTATTAACGTACGTTAAAACGTCTGAAAAGAACGTTTTGCAGTAACTATTAACTACAGCAATATTAATGATGCTACTGTAACAGCTAGGGCAGTCAGAAATTAATAAAATTGACAAGTGTATGCGTTCCATCGCTAACAGGTGTTCAATAACTGGCTTAAAATTGATTGGAGTGGTAATAGCTCTTGTAGTAGTATATATGGACCATGTAACCATATATCACTACAATATCAAATTTTTCTGCATTCAAAAAATTCAATTGTAATAGTATCGTATTAACGTACGTTAAAACGTCTGAAAAGCACGTTTTGCAGTAACTATTAACTACAGCAATATTAATGATTCTACTGTAATAGCTAGGGCAGTCAGAAATTAATAAAATTGACAAGTGTATGCGTTCCATCGCTAACAGGTGCTCAATAACTGGCTTAAAATTGATTGGAGTGGTAATAGCTCTTGTAGTAGTATATATGGACTATGTAACCATATATCACTACAATATCAAATTTTTCTGCATTCAAAAGATTCAATTGTAATAGTATCGTATTAATGTACGTTAAAACGTCTGAAAAGCACGTTTTGCAGTAACTATTAACTACAGCAATATTAATGATGCTACTGTAATAGCTAGGGCAGTCAGAAATTAATAAAATTGACAAGTGTATGCGTTCCATCGCTAACAGGTGCTCAATAACTGGCTTAAAATTGATTGGAGTGGTAATAGCTCTTGTAGTAGTATATATGGACCATGTAACCATATATCACTACAATATCAAATTTTTCTGCATTCAAAAAATTCAATTGTAATAGTATCGTATTAACGTACTTTTAAACGTCTGAAAAGCACGTTTTGCAGTAACTATTCACTACAGCAATATTAATGATGCTACTGTAATAGCTAGGGCCACTCAGAAATTAATAAATTTGACAAGTGTATGCGTTCTATCATTAACAGGTGCTCAATTAGTATATATGGACATTGTAACCATATATCACTACAATATCAAATTTTTCTGCATTCAAAAATTTCAATTGTAATAGTATCGTATTAACGTACGTTAAAACGTCTGAAAAGCAAGTTTTGCAGTAACTATTAACTACAGCAATATTAATGATGCTACTGTAATAGGGCCAATCAGAAATTAATAAATTTGACAAGTGTATGCGTTCCTTCGTTAACAGGTGCTCAATTAGTATATATGGACATTGTAACCATATATCACTACAATATCAAATTTTTCTGCATTCAAAAAATTCAATTGTAATAGTATCGTATTAACGTACGTTAAAACGTCTGAAAAGCACGTTTTGCAGTAACTATTAACTACAGCAATATTAATGATGCTACTGTAATAGCTAGGGCAGTCAGAAATTAATAAAATTGACAAGTGTATGCGTTCCATCGCTAACAGGTGCTCAATAACTGGCTTAAAATTGATTGGAGTGGTAATAGCTCTTGTAGTAGTATATATGGACTATGTAACCATATATCACTACAATATCAAATTTTTGTGCATTCAAAAAATTCAATTGTAATAGTATCGTATTAACGTACGTTAAAACGTCTGAAAAGCACGTTTTGCAGTAACTATTAACTACAGCAATATTAATGATGCTACTGTAATAGCTAGGGCAGTAAGAAATTAATAAAATTGACAAGTGTATGCGTTCCATCGCTAACAGGTGCTCAACAAATGGCTTAAAATTGATTGGAGTGGTAATAGCTCTTGTAGTAGTATATATGGACCATGTAACCATATATCACTACAATATCAAATTTTTCTGCATTCAAAAAATTCAATTGTAATAGTATCGTATTAACGTACTTTTAAACGTCTGAAAAGCACGTTTTGCAGTAACTATTAACTACAGCAATATTAATGATGCTACTGTAATAGCTAGGGCCACTCAGAAATTAATAAATTTGACAAGTGTATGCGTTCTATCATTAACAGGTGCTCAATTAGTATATATGGACCATGTAAGCATATATCACTACAATATCAAATTTTTCTGCATTCAAAAAATTCATAACGTACGTTAAAACGTCTAAAAAGCAAGTTTTGCAGTAACTATTAACTACAGCAATATTAATGATGCTACTGTAATAGGGCCAATCAGAAATTAATAAATTTGACAAGTGTATGCGTTCCATCGTTAACAGGTGCTCAATTAGTATATATGGACATTGTAACCATATATCACTACAATATCAAATTTTTCTGCATTCAAAAAATTCAATTGTAATAGTATCGTATTAACGTACGTTAAAACGTCTGAAAAGCAGGTTTAGCAGTAACTATTAACTACAGCAATTTTAATGATGCTACTGTAATAGCTAGGGCAATCAGAAATTAATAAATTTGACAAGTGTATGCGTTCCATCGCTAACAGGTGCTCAATAACTGACTTAAAATTGATTGGAGTGGTAATAGCTCTTGTAGTAGTAAATATGGACCATGTAACCATATATCACTACAATATCAAATTTTTCTGCATTCAAAAAATTCAATTGTAATAGTATCGTATTAACGTACGTTAAAACGTCTGAAAATCACGTTTTGCAGTAACTATTAACTACAGCAATATTAATTATGCAACTGTAATAGCTAGGGCCATTCAGAAATTAATAAATTTGATAAGTGTATGCGTTCCATCGTTAACAGGTGCTCAATTAGTATATATGGACCATGTAACCATATATCATTACAATATCAAATTTTTCTGCATTCAAAAACTTTAATTGTAATAGTTTAGTATTAACCTACATTAAAACGTCTGAAAAGCACATTTTGCAGTAACTATTAACTACAGCAATATTAATGATGCTACTGTAATAGCTAGGGCCAAACAGAAATTAATAAATTTGACCAGTGTATGCGTTCCATCGC
Source organism: Agriotes lineatus (assembly GCA_940337035.1). Taxonomy (NCBI): domain Eukaryota; kingdom Metazoa; phylum Arthropoda; class Insecta; order Coleoptera; family Elateridae; genus Agriotes; species Agriotes lineatus. The sequence continues at coordinate 26,386 of CALNHX010005113.1, forward strand.
TAACAAGTGCTCAATAACTGGCTTAAAATTGATTGGAGTGGTAATAGCTCTTGTAGTAGTAAATATGGACCATGTAACCATATATCACTACAATATCAAATTTTTCTGCATTCAAAAACTTTAATTGTAATAGTATAGTGTTAACCTACATTAAAACGTCTGAAAAGCACATTTTGCAGTAACTATTAACTCCAGCAATATTAATGATGCTACTGTAATAGCTAGGGCCAATCAGAAATTAATAAATTTGACAAATGTATGCGTTCCATCGCTAACAGGTGCTCAATTAGTATATATTTACCATGTAACCATATATCACTACAATATCAAATTTTTCTGCATTCAAAAACTTTAATTGTAATAGTATAGTATTAACCTACATTAAAACGTCTGAAAAGCACGTTTTGCAGTAACTATCAACTACAGAAACATTAATGATGCTATTGTAATAGCTTGGGCCAATCAGATTATTAATAAATTTGAGAAGTGTATGCGTTCCATCGCTAACAGGTGCTCAATAACTGTCTTAAAATTGATTGGAGTGGTAATAGCTCTTGTAGTAGTAAATATGGACCATGTAACCATATATCACTACAATATCAAATTTTTCTGCATTCAAATAATTCAATTGTAATAGTATAGTATTAACGTACGTTAAAACGTCTGAAAAGCACGTTTTGCAGAAACTATTTACTACAGCAATATTAATGATGCTACTGTAATAGCTAGGGCAATCAGAAATTAATAAATTTGACAAGTGTATGCGTTCCATCGCTAACAGGTGCTCAATAACTGGCTTAAAATTGATTGGAGTGGTAATAGCTGTTGTAGTAGTAAATATGGACCATGTAACCATATATCACTACAATATCAAATTTTTCTGCATTCAAAAAATTCAATTGTAATAGTATAGTATTAACGTACGTTAAAACGTCTGAAAAGCACGTTTTGCAGTAACTATTAACTACAGAAATATTAATGATGCTACTGTAAGAGCTAGGGTCAATCAGAAATGATTAAATTTGACAAGTGTATGCGTTCCATCGCTAACAGGTGCTCAATAACTGGCTTAAAATTAATTGGAGTGGTAATAGCCCTTGTAGTAGTATATATGGACCTTGTAACCATATATCAATACAACATCAAATTTTTCTGCATTCAAAAAATTCAATTGTAATAGTATAGTATTAACGTACGTTAAAACGTCTGAAAAGCACGTTTTGCAGTAACTATTAACTACAGAAATATTAATGATGCTACTGTAAGAGCTAGAGCCGATCATAAATTAATAAATTTGACAAGTGTATGCGTTCCATCGCTAACAGGTGATCAATAACTGGCTTAAAATTGATTGGAGTGGTAATAGCTCTTGTAGTAGTATATATGGACCACGTAACAATATATCAATTCAATATCAAATTTTTCTGCTTTCCAAAAATTCAATTGTGATAGTATCGTATTAACGTACGTTAAAACGTCTGAAAAGCACGTTTTGCAGTAACTATTAACTACAGAAATATTAATGATGCTACCGTAATAGCAAGCGCCGATCAGAAATTAATAAATTTGACAAGTGTATGCGTTCCATCGCTAACAGGTGCTCAATAACTGGCTTAAAATTGATTGGAGTGGTAATAGCTCTTGTAGTAGTGTATATGGACCATGTAACCATATATCATTACAATATCAAATTTTTCTGCATTCAAAAACTTTAATTGTAATAGTATAGTATTAACCTACATTAAAACGTCTGAAAAGCACGTTTTGCAGTAACTATTAACTACAGCAATATTAATGATGCTACTGTAAACGCTAGGGCCAATCAGAAATTAATAAATTTGACAAGTGTATGCGTTCCATCGCTAACAGGTGCTCAATAACTGGCTTAAAATTGATTGGAGTGGTAATAGCTCTTTTAGTAGTAAATATGGACCATGTAACCACGGTCAGGCTCATGGCGCCGTGCGAGTAAGTTGTGTGGCTACATTACTCCGTATTAAGTGTATAGTAACCTACTAGTATCAAGTTCCAAAATGGTTTTCACTCAAGCACAGCAGAAGGACATATTTGATATAGCCGTCAAGGCTAATATGCAACGTTTCGAAGACGATAAGTTTTTAGAATTACTTGCCACCAAATTATCGGAGAAGGTCATGGAGAAGATGGAAGAAAAACTTGATCAGCTTGTGACAAAATGTTCTGACTTGGAAAAGAAAGTAGCACGATTAACGAAAGAGAATGAAGAGTTAATTAATACCGTAGAGGATCTCGCACAATACTCGCGAAGAAATAGTATCAGGGTCTTTGGAATTAAAGAGAACAAGGGAGAAAGGACTGAAGATGTGGAGAAGGCGATCCTTGATTTGTTCAATAACCAGTTAGGAGTGACGATAACTGAAGATAACATTGATCGTTGTCATCGAGTAGGAGCTGAAAAGCAAGGATTAAAAAGACCAAGAGCAATATTGGTTAAGTTTAGTAGTTACCGATATCGTGCTCGCGTGTTCAACGTGAAGAAAAAACTGAAGGGTTCGGGAACGGTAATCCGGGAAGATCTGTCTAAATCCAGACTCGACATACTAAATAACGCGATAGAACAGTTTGGATATGAAAAGGTATGGACTCAAGACGGACTGATAGTGGTAAATAAAGATAACAAGAAGGTGCGGATCAAAACGATGTGCGAACTTGAAAAGTTATGCAATTCAAAATAGAATTAGGGGCACATGTAGCTTTTTTGAAATTTTGAAATTTTAAATTTAAAATTTGTTTACTTAAATTCTTTGCGTGGGGAGTTTCTGAATAATTTTCAGTTACAGAAGAGTAGAAAATATTTGCATTAGGTTAATTTTTTTTTTCAGGTTTTCCACAATACATATAGGTTATTTCTATATATTTTTTTATTTTTTTTGTAAATGCTGATACGGGTTTCAGGGTGATGATTGCTTAATAAGTTTTAAATTATTTAATTTATTTATTGCAATGAAAACAAACGAATTTACTATATATTATCAAAACGTAAGAGGATTAAGAACAAAAACAGATATATTTCTAACTAATCTGCTGGCTGGCGAATATGATTGCATTGTGTTAACGGAGACCTGGCTTAGTGCAGATATATTTGACAGCGAAATTTTTGATTCTCGGTACGTTGTATATCGTTGCGACAGAAATAAAAACACATCGAACAAAACACGAGGTGGCGGAGTTGTTATTGCAGTTAAAGCTAAGTTCAAATCTACATCTGTAGAATTGGAAGTGGGGCTGGAAAATATAACAATTAAAATAAATATTCATAGTACAAGATTATTGATAAATTGCGTTTATTTTCCACCACGGTCAGTTAACAATAGTTACGTCTCTTATTTTAATGCCATAGAAAACAAGGATGTATTTTATCAAACTGATAGTATATTAATTGGAGATTTCAATCTACCTAATATTAACGGTAGCAATTATAATCTGGGAAAGGGTAATGAAACATGTAAAAGTCTAGAAAATTTTATGAATCTGTTTAATATGAAACTATGTAACAATATAGTAAATGATCAGCTAAGGACATTGGATTTAGTAATTAGTAATGCAAATATACAAGTAAGTCGAAGCGATGATGTGCTAGTTACTATTGATCCCTTCCACCCCCCTTTATTGATAACAAAAACGGTTGAACGAAGCAACAGCAATAACGACGATGCACGGCCAAGTGCGAGTCAAAACTATAATTTCAAAAAGGCGAATTTTCTACTATTGTATCAATTATTACGCGACACTGACTGGACAATTTTAGAAACATATGCTAACGTAAACAAAGCAGTAGAAATGTTTTACACTATTATATATGCACTATTAGACGAAACTGTACCTAAATTTAAAATTAAGAAATTAAAAGCATTTCCAGTTTGGTTTACAAAAGAGATTATTGCTGACATTACCCAAAAACATTTTCATCATAAGCGTAGGAAAAATTCTGAATATCACTTAGAGCAATTTAAAAGGTTGAGACGTAAACTTAAAGAAAATATACAGGTGGCATATAAAAATTATATAATTAATGTTGAAAATGAAATTACTGTCAATATTAATGGTTTTTGGAACTATGTCAGAAATAAAAGAAAACAAAATTGTCAAGCCCGAGAATATAAATATCAAGGTAAAAAAATACCAAAAGAAGCGGCAGCTCAACAATTTGCGGAGTGTTTTGCTTCCGTATATACTAACGATTCGCAATACAATGTTGAGGCGGTTGTTTCTGGCACAGGCCGAGACACGGGCAATATTATTACACTGTCTGAGGTTGAAATCGAACAAGTGGGAACAATATTACGGAAACTAAAACCTAAAAAATCAGCTGGGCCGGATCAAATACCGCCTTATATCTTTAAAGCATGTTGTGACTTTTTTAAGTATCCACTTGCCATTTTATACAATAAATCATTGAGAACCAACACATTTCCGGATAGATGGAAATTATCGAAAGTAACTCCAATTCATAAATCCGGAAATAAAGCACACATTGAAAATTATCGACCAATATCAATATTATCAGTACCAGCTAAAATATTTGAAAAAATCATATATCAAAACATCTTTTCTCAGGTTAAGAATTTTATCTGTATACAACAGCACGGATTTATTGAAAATAGGTCAACCGAAACAAATTTGATAACATTTCTAAATTCAATAACAAATGCATTAGATAACGGTAGTCGAGTGGATGTGATATATACTGACTTTGCCAAAGCATTTGATAAAGTCAATCACGATATTCTACTCAAAAAGTTACATCAGTACGGATTTTCATTAGATTTAATTATTTTTTTTATATCTTACTTAAAAAACCGTTTTCAGTTTGTGAGTATGCATGAAAACCTGTCGCAACCTTTTCTTACTTTATCGGGAGTGCCTCAAGGAAGCAACCTAGGCCCGCTGCTATTTTTGTTGTTTATCAATGACCTCCCACTGGTTATTAAACACTCCGATAGCTTATTGTTTGCCGATGACTTGAAGATATTTAAGGAAATTCACAATGTCAAGGATATACAATTACTTCAGACAGATGTTGACTGTGTTCTGGCTTGGAGCAATGAAAATAAACTCCATTTTAACATAAATAAATGTAAAAGCATGACGTATACAATGAAGAAGGTATATGCGGAAGCAAACTATTCTATGGATAATCAAACATTACAAAATGTTAATTCGATCAAAGACTTGGGAGTACAATTTACAAATAATCTAAAATGGGATGAGCACATAAATAATATTGTTAATTCAGCACAAAAAAGTTTAGGATTCGTAATACGTAATACTTCCAAATTCCAAAACATCCCTTCTATAAAAATTTTGTACAACGCTTTGGTAAGATCAAAATTAGAGTACGGTAGTAAAATTTGGAATTCTCATTTAAAAATACATCAAAATAGAGTGGAGACAGTTCAAAACAAATTTTTAAAATACTTACATTTTAAAAAACATGGTACATTCCCCGAGTATGACAAATATCGCGATATTCGACTAGAGCATAATATTATGCCCTTAAAATACAGAAGAGAAGTGGCTGACGTTTGTTTTTTAAATAAATTGTTAAACAACAGAATTGATTGTCCGAATTTGTTATCTATTGTCAGTCTGTATATACCGGCACATAGAACTAGACCAAAAAATATATTCCATGTACCTACATGTCGAACGAATTACAGACTTAACTCGCCTATGATAAGGATAATTATAACCACCAATGCATATGTTCACCAGTCAGAAAACAATATATTTAACATAAGTCCTAAATTCTTTCAAAAGAAGGTTATAACGTTCTATTATAATAAAGTCTGATTGCAGCCACGTCTACGAAACCCGAACCAGTAGTAGAAATGTTTAGTTTTTTAATTTGTAATTATGTATTATTAGTTTCTAAATTAACATTTTTAGTTATTAGTTATTAGTTATTAGTTATTAGTTTGTACTTTTTACTTTTTAGTTTGTAGTTTGTATTTTTTATTTTCATTTCTATTTTTATTTTATCTTGATTTGTATTTTTTATATTCTACTAGTATATACAGTAAGAGGCCTGAACCGCCAATAATGTAATTGGGCATGCCCCGTTTTATTGGTGTAAATACATAAATAAATAAATAAAACCATTTT
>CALNHX010005113.1:32552-113563 GCA_940337035.1 Agriotes lineatus
TTTATTTACTGCTTGAATGTTTTAAAAGCGAAATTACTGTGAGAAATGCGTCAGGTAATTATTAAAATTTTCTCGCTTGCAACAATTAGCACTGTTTTGTTTCAGTGATGACGTAGGAACACTTCGCCTAGCTTATTTCGTGACGTAAAAGCGACGCCAAAATGTGCATTTTTTTTTGTTAGCTTGAGTTCTCAGCCGAGTTTGCACAATCTACTGACGCTATTCTATTTTTGAAAAAACCGAAGCAAATGGGGCTTCGGTAAAATGCTAATCCACTTCGGAAAGGTTTGACCTCGGATTTTAATGCGTTTCCGACACTCCACACTTAAATTCGCGGGATTTATTCTACCTCGTTTGCAGACTTTTAAGCTGCCCGTTGTAAATGCTGCTCGGATATTCTGCTGGAAACGGTCTTCTCGCTTCAGATGCTGTCCGTGGCGTTCTTGTAGGCCTCTTACTTTTGCCGGAAACGATTATCGGAAACCCCAGCTGAACGGCAGCCGATATCCTCGGAGAAGCGATTGGAGAATTTTATATTTTAGTGCTGCAGAAACATTCACAAACACTGTCACACGTACACTAAGATGGGCACAATAAAAGGCAATTCTTTTTTCTGGTAATATGCTCGTTTGATAGTATAAAATGTGTTTAAAAGTGGAGCACAAATCTAACAAACTTTACGTAAAAATTAATTCAATTGTTCTCTTTGTTTTTCAACAAAACAGCATCAGGTTGCTAGGTTACTATGATTATCTTATGTTAAAAGAAATTAATTTTGGTAAACAAATGTTACAAATGGAAGCAAATTTTAGTACTTAAATTATATTTACAATTTTCTTAAAATTAAATTATTGTCTTTAACCTTATAAGTAAATTATTCGGTAGCTTTACGCACACAAACGTTATTATTTTTATTATGTCATTGCTCTGCTTTGCACTATTACACTTTATCTTTAAATGCACTGATTTTTGAGTTCGCGTTATTATCTTTTCTCTTCTGTTGCCTTCTAAAATTGCTCTTTTGCAATATTTCTATTATATTATCCTTCATATTGCTTTACCTTTCTGCTATGCTCACAATTTTTCACTATATTATGCTTTTGACTTAACAAACTACGCTACTTTTATAATGCAGCCAACAACCTTTTGTGTCAAATACATTTTATAAATTGGTGTGGCTTTACATGTGCACAAACCTTATTCGAATTATATTAATTTAGTTACAAGCCAATCTAAACCCTTTAAAATTTGCTTTGCATTTGCGTACCTTTTTCTATCTAATTTAATCTTTATCGAATCTCATTATCAATGCATTTACTGTTTTACTTTAGTTTTAAAATTTGCAATTAGATAAAACATCCCAACTCTGTGCTTATTGAATCGCACTGCAAACAGGCCCAAGTCGTGGGCCTCATACCATCTCAATATATAAGTTTTGTGTACTACCTATATGGGAGAGACAGAAAATTGCATAACCGGAAGTATGATGTTCAAGTTCTTTTTTATGCAAAATTAACGAAACCTTTTGACCAAATTTTATTTATAAACAACTCTATAGCAACTATTATCGCTATAGCACCGAGGGCTGCTAAATCATCTGTAGATATTTTAAGATTTTAATTATTTTTCTAAAGAAATACGTAATATGGAATACTTATTTTTAAGAAATTGTCAAAAAGTGTTGACATTTTCATTCTGCTTTTCTTAATATTACTGTTGATTCTTCGAAAAAAAATTGTATTTCAAATGAGAAATTAGAAAATAATGTTTTAGTCACTTGTTGGGTACCAACCTCTCGGCGCCTACAACACTTTCATTTCTCAACTTAATTTATAAGCAGCTATTTTATGAATTCTATCTTAATACAGCTCTTAAATGGACTGTATAATTTTCATTTGTAAAGCGGAGTATAGTTTCGCATATTCTTTCGGTAAGATACTCTTCTAGATATCGTAAAAGAAGGTAGATTTCAATCTTAAAAGTAATTACACCAATTGGTCTCCGTATCTTTCCAGGTACAATTTTTGGCTATCGCGGTTAAGTTATTTCAGTCTCGCATTCAGCCGTATTACATGACACAATCGGGGTTTCCCCTGTAACAGACTACTGCACTGTTTTATTTGAATAGATTTGCAGCGTTTCCAAAGATTGCCAAATAGAGTAATGTTAATAATTTTGTTGTGCAATAAATGAACTGCAGTTAATGGTATGTTTAAAGCATTCATTATATTGGCTAAGTATAAAATAGGAAAATATTATACTGCCCCTATACTAGTAATTAAAGAAGCGATATTGAAAACTTTAGAATAGCACTTTAACAAAATGCTGAAAATGCAGAGATTGTACTTCTCTATGTTTGGTATATTTTTTAAAACAGAAATGAGAATAACCAGAGAAACTAAGATGAAGTTATAAAGCTATGCAGTGTACTTTTTTACGCCACCCCAGTATACAGAACCGAAACTTTCAAGATAAATGAACGAGCAAACGATTTACAGACAAAGGCAATTAAATATTTAAGAAGAACTGTGAGTGTCACAACGGGCGATTAGAGAGAGTTGAAGCACCATCCAGTTTTATTCGGTAAATACCAGTTTTTTTTTCGATTTTCTCAAAAACGTCTGTAACGATTTTTTAAACGTTACATTTTTATCAGGGTTTTATTGTCCACTTTTAGAGCATGTACTAGCAACTCAATTAATAGTTGACTCTTATCGCGTAGGGTTACGGTCGAATTGAATTAGAGCATACACAATATAAATAATAAAATTCAAATATGAGACAATTCAATTTATTAAAATAATATATATAATCCCAAGTTTATTTATAAATTATTATAATAATAAATTTTTAATAGAACTCAGTTTTACCATTATAAGACTATTTGTTTACATTATTTTATTTTATTATATCTGAAGGATATTATGTGTTTATTACTATTATCAGAATTTTTTTTATTAATTCACACTTTTAGTTTATTAAGTTTAAATTTAGATAATCTTCTTTTATTTTGGATTATAATCAATTTAATACCTCTTAATAACCGAGTAATTTTTCTTCTATACTGATTCCTATTCTTTATCATTATATTTATTTTTAGTGTACAGTTACGTTAATTGGCCTTTTATTTTAGATTTCATCAGCAACAAACCATCTGCAGACTGCACAACCGCACAATAACTTATTTCTCAAATTGACACCATTCTTCTTTCAAATTAAGTCTATTAATTAGTACTGTAAATTTCAATATTACATAATAGTATTTCCTATAATTGAATTGAGTTTTGGATCACTTTTAACTCACATGTAATACATTTTTGATAAAAAGATTTCACACAATTTTGTTATATTTATTTATATTGCCCGCCAAAACCTTGGATATGAAATACCATAAATTACAGATTCCTAATTTTTAATCAAAATGACATTTCCAACCTCATAAATCATATTTTTAGGTAAACAGTCTATACATGTGTCTGCTTTGAATTGTGCAATATATATGCTTTCATACAACAAACAAGTAAGCCTTATCTATTATGATAATAATTCCTTTTACAGAACGACTTAATTCCAAAATCATAATTTCCAACTAAACTGAGGTAGACCTGCACAAACCTAATTAAACTATAATGGTATTTTTATAATTTCTCGTTTAAATCAAATTATTCAATATGATTCTATGTAATTTATTTTATTTTAAATAATGAAAATGACGTTTGTGTTTTTTGTATGATTAACTTGATAAGAGGCTTCCACGAATGGGGCCCCCAATTAATCCACTGCGAATTCCGGTTCAATGGGATTGCCGGGAACTGCCACTTAATAACCCTAACTTGGGTTCAGTTAGTTATTGGAGTGAAACAAGACTTAACAAACACGAGTATATTGTGTAACAACGATTACAAACGTCACTGATGGACCGATGGTATTTTACAAAAGCTTCAACTGTTGTGACACGCTTGGATTGGCCACGCGAAAATAGCGAATTGCGCGTAACCGTAACACAAAACAACCTGGAAACGTATTTCCCAGGGAGTTAGAACGACCGCAACCCAGCACAAAGCATAGCTGAACTTGTTTACTCGAGGCTCTGAATCTAACTAACTCTGAATTTACAACGAGCCGAACTCGCCAATTCAAGGAGGGGCAAGCTCAAACACTATTGGCTGAGGCGATCCTGCGTAGCCAATCGGAGCGTCGCACGTTATTTAGGAAAAATGCTTATTCTAAGAAACCTTAATGCTAAGCTCTCTCAATGAGGCAATTGAACGAAATCCATAAACCCATGATTCCCAAATATGCTAAGTCGGCTTAAGTTCTAGTAGAAAATGTATCCATCCGCTTAAAAGCCATTAAGAGAAGCTTACAAATTCCTTTCCAACATTAACAGAGGCAAACAAATACGGCAAGATGCAAATTTGACTTTACCACGACCTTTGAATGAGATAAAACAGTTATGACTTGAATTACATGATTAATTATAATCAAGAAGGTTTTGATGCACGCATCTGTGTGAATCAAACATGCCGCCCCCGAAGTGCCGAATATGGCACGACGTGATTAAATCCCAAAATTAAACTGAAATCTAACACTACCAAATAATTAAATGCATAACAAGAACTAAGGACAGATGATAATCCAAGAGCCTTACAGATAACTTACAACTAGCATGAGTACAAACAAAGAAACAACTAAACCTAGCAAAATGTTCAATCAGCGAAAACTACCAACTAAGAGCAAAGTCAATGTTTATTGCCCTTGATCGCAATGATCGTCTTTGGGTAGGATGTACACTTTACGCACCGAGCGTTTCAGGAGATTCCCTCGGGAATCGCGCACCTGCACCACACGCACAACACCATCCGCTCCTGGATATGTGGCCGAGATGATTGCCAGTGGCCAACGGTAGCTTGGAGATGCCTCGTCGTGGACGAGTACCACGTCGCCCACCTGGGGGGCTAGAGAAGTGCTGGAGAACTTCCACTTAGGCCGGCGCTGCAGGAGGTGGAGGTAGTCCCGGGACCAACGATCCCAAAACTGCTGAGACAGCCGCTGGACCAGCCCATAGCGGCTGAGACGATTTTCCGGTATGCCCTGGAGTTGGGCTTCCGGAAACGAAGTCAGCTTCCGACCGATCAAGAAGTGGGCAGGAGTAAGGACTTCGGGGAATGAGGCGTCGGTAGGGAGAACACAGAGTGGGCGGGAATTTAGTATCGCCTCCACTTGAGTCAGCATGGTGTAATACTCAACGAAAGTTAACTTTGCATTGCAAGATATTCGCCTTAAATAATATTTCAATGACTTTACCCCCGCTTCCCAAATGCCGCCAAAGTGCGGAGAGCGTGCCGGAATAAAATTCCACTTAATGTTATGTTTCGACAATTCTTCCCTTATGCATTGCTCACTAGAGCCTGACAGGATATTTTTTAATTCCGATAGCTGATTTCTGGCACCGGTGAAACAGGTAGCATTGTCAGAAAATATGTTGGAGGGTAAACCGCGTCTGGAGATGAATCTCCTCAACGATGCGATGAAAGCCTCCGTCGTGAGGTCTTCCACGAGTTCAAGATGAATAGCCTTCGTGGCTAAACACACAAATAGGGCTACGTAAGCCTTTACTTCTTTCGCGCCTCGCCCGGATTTGTTTTTTATAAACACGGGACCCGCGTAATCTATCCCGCAATTGCTGAAAGGGGGAGAGGGTGTGACACGAGCTTCGGGTAGTGATCCCATCAAGTGTTCATTCATCTTAGGCTTGGCCCGGAAGCATATCACGCAATTGTGTATTACTTTACGTATTAGGTCTTTGGCCCTCACGATCCAAAACTTATCCCGCAATGAGGCTAGTAACACCGAGTGTCCACAATGCAAGAGCCGCAAATGCTCTTGCTTCACGATTAGCAACGACAAAGGGTGACTAGCTGGTAACAAAAGGGGATGTTTCTGATTAAAGCTTAGATTGGAGTTTTCTAGACGGCCGCCCACGCGCAGTAGGCCCTGATCGTCCAGAAATGGGTTTAGAGAAAGCAGCGCACTATTTTTCGGCAATGGCGCCTTTTTAGACAAAACTGCTATTTCTCCGGAAAAGACTTCCGCCTGGGCAATTTTGATCAGGCGGCGAGTCGCGTCCTCCAATTCGTCAATGGCTGGAGGTCCCGACCAGCGCGTTTCGGTGTTTCTGTTTCTCGCGAGACGCAGGCAGTACGCGACTACGCGCTGTAATTTTGTAAAACTGGAATAGCGCCTGAAAAGTTCAAATTCTGGGACGCGATGGTGAAGAGTGGCCACTACTGGGCGCGACTCTTGGGCTGCTAGCTCACCCGAATCAATTTTAACGGGCTGGGGTTTTAAGTCCGCCTGTGACAAAAATTCTGGCCCGTGCCACCACAAGCGTGAGTTGAGTAACTCCTGGGGTAACATTCCCCTGCTAATTATATCGGACGGGTTGCAATTTGTACGCACGTGAAACCATTCTTCCCTATTGCTTAGTTCGTGAATCTCGGACACCCGGTTCGCGACGAACGTCTTCCAATTACTCGCATCCTTATTTATCCAGTGCAGAGTTATGGTGGAGTCCGACCAATAGTACACGCGGTCAAATTTAAATGCGGAGGAATCGAGTATAGTTTTAATCAAACGAGCCAACAGTAAGGCTGCGCAAAGCTCCAGACGAGGCAAGGATATTGTTTTTAATGGAGCGACCCTTGACTTAGCACAAAGCAAATTGGTGGTGACATTACCGCGCGCGTCAACGCAACGTATATACACGGCGCACCCATAGGCTACAGAACTCGCGTCCGCAAATCCGTGGAGATCTATCGAATTTATGTCATCGCAAATTACCCGTCTCGGAATTGCCAACGAGCCCAAAGAGCGTAATGAAGAATGGAGTTCGTCGTATCTGGAGCGCATCTCCATGGGCACCGTTTCGTCCCATGACAACTTCAACTGCCAAAGCCGTTGCACGAGAAGTTTCAGAGTTAGAACGCTTGGACCAAGTAGTCCCAAGGGATCGAATACTTGAGCCATACTAGAGAGTATAGCCCGCTTGGTAACTGATTTGCAACAGCTAGGGTTCACTCTGTAACTTAGCACGTCCCGCCGAGTATCCCAAAAAATGCCGAGAGTTTTCTCCGTGGCCTCTTCCGTCAAAGAAATGGGCTCCACGCTGCCGCGATCCACACCAATGGCGCTAGCTACTTCACTGTCGTTGGATGCCCACTTTCGCAATTCAAACCCGTACCCCGACAAAGCGCTACTAATTTCGAATTGCGTTTTTATGGCTTCCGCCCTATTTTCAAAACCAGTCAGTAGGTCATCTACATAAAAATCCCGGCTAATTCTTAATGAGGCCTCTGGAAACGATGCTTCGATTTCCTGGGCGATTTGTATCAAGCACCTAGTTGCTAGGTACGAGGCTGATTTAGTACCGTAGGTGACCGTTAATAATTTGAAGCATTTTACCGCTGAGGTTTTGTCGTCACGCCATAAAATTAATTGGTATTGCGTCTGCGAGGGGTCCACGAGAATTTGCCTATACATTTTGGCGCAATCTGCTTTCAGCACGTACTTGAATTGCCTAAAGCGACAAAGAATTGCAAACAACGACTGCTGGACCACTGGGCCCTTATGTTGAAGGTCGTTAAGCGATACTCCGGAGGAGGACGCACAACTGCCGTCAAAAACAACGCGATGTTTGGTCGTTGAACTGTCCTCCTTTATGACTGGCAAATGTGGTAAATAAAACCGAGGATGAGGAAGGCTCGCTTCGTCGTCCACCTTGCTCAAGTGACCAAGCGACTCGTATTCTTTGAGAAATGCGGAATACGCGGTTTTCAACTCGGGATTTTTTGACAATTTGTTTTCTAATGAATAGAAACGCTTTAACGCTATACCGCGCGAGTCTCCCAGCGATGGAGCATCTTTCCTGAAAGGTATGCTCACGATGAACCTACGCGGCTCCGACGACGCCCGTTTCGTAGTCGATTGAAAATGGTCTTCGCAAAATTTGTCATCAGCAGAGAGTCGGCCTGATGAACCGTACGCCCCCTCGATTTCCCAAAATCTCTGAATGCCGTGCTCGATGCCGGTTACACTTAAATGAACTCTATTTGAACGAATGAGCGCTCGATTTTCGACATTCATGTTTCCGCCTAAAACCCAACCAAAAAGAGTTTTTGTTAAGAATGGCTTCTCTGGGCCCAATTTCACCTGTCCCTGACAGAGCACTTGCCAAAAGACATTCGCGCCTAATAAAAGATCAATCTTTTCCGGTGTATTACAATCTGAATCGGCTAGCACAATGTTTGGTGGGATCTTAAAATCCCTCAACGAGAAAGCAAGGACCGGCAGAGGGTCCGTAATTTTGTCTAACACAACACAGCTCAAAATGTCCTCGTATTTCCCGTTGCGGGAGCGGATCCGAACGTTTGCTCTGAATTCAGCGTTCAGAGCCCTGGCACCAACACCCGACAGTGAGGTGACATTACCTCGTTTCTCAATTTTCAAATTTTGACACAAGTCGGCGCTAACTAAGTTAAGTTGGGATCCGGGGTCCAAAAGAGCTTTTGCCCGGGAAAATGACCCGGAGGATCCTTCTACGAATACGCTAACCGTGGACAATAAAACTTGCGCTGGCGCCGCGATTGCAGGACGGCTACAGGCCGCTGAAACGGATGCGAAGGGTGCCTCGCTCGGGGCGACGGCCCCGACCTCCCTTGTGCCGCTGCTGGCTTCTGGCGGTCCAGGACGCGGCGACGAAGTATTTTCGTGCGCGTCGCGCTTTGGACGCAAACACAGTAAAGTATGGTGCTTTTTTCTGCATACGCGACGTCTCGACGATGTGCATTTTACCACGAAATGTCCGGGCTTGAGACAATTGTTGCATAGTTTCAAACGACGCGCCTCTTCGATACGAGCGTTAACCGACAATTTTGAAAAAGATTCGCAAGCGCTAATCGAATGATTACTATTTTTGCAAAAATCACAAGAGTGATTACCTTGCTCTCTGGCTACATGAGCGCGTGCATGACTTTTTTGCTCGGATCCCTGACTTCCCAAACTCGAACCTATTTTCGCAGCTTCCAGCGAACCTAATAAGTGACTTTTGCTCTCTAAAAAATCTAACAACTCTCGCAAAGTAGAAAATTGTCCGGCATGTTTGCATAATTCCCAGTCAGTCTGCATTGCTGAGCTGAGCTTCGAAACTATGATATGTATTAGTATGGTGTCGACTGTGGGTTCCCCGTACGCCTTTAAAATTTCCAAAATTCTAACTACACTATCGAGCAGCCTTTGAACAGACGAATGTGAATCCTTTTTTACGCTCTCTAAACTGAATAACGCATTTATGTTTGATTTTACTATCAGTTTCTTATTTTCAAAGCGCTTGACTAGGATGTCCCAAGCAATGGTATAGTTATCGTTGGTAACTTTTAACGACGAGATTGAACTAGTAGCTTCTCCCTTAAGGGAAGAAATCAAATAGTAAAATTTCTGAACGTTGGTCAAATTAACGTTGTTATGAATAAGCGACGTAAAGGAGTCATGAAATTGAACCCAATTCTCGAATTTCCCCGAAAAGGAAGGCAAATCTAAGGGTGGTAATCTTAATCCAGCGAGCTCTCCTGAAGGGCCACTTTGCAAAGAATTTTGACCTATATTCGGTTTTATACCCGGACTGATCTTATTTTTTGATAAGAATTCCTCGACTGTGCTACTAATCTCGTTAAAATGAGTCATAAAAGAGTCGAATTCCTTGAAAAGTTCGTCAAAGTGTTCAGCGTCGGCCTCCATTAGGCCCTCCATTGACTTCTTATACTCATCCAACAAATTTTGGAAACAACTAAACTCTTTTGACAAGTTGCCGACTTCGTGATCCTTCACGGGGCTGGACGAAGAAATTCTATGAAATAGAGTTTCAAAACGATCTACTTGGGCTTTTATGAATTTGCAACGAGTGGTTAAAGCGTGAGTTTCCGACATGACCGCTGATGTCGAACGAGTTTCCACCATGACTGACACAAGTAAAAAACAACACTAAACGAATGTGTAATGGAAAAGGACTTACTTTTGATTTGAGAACGTAGTAACTTCTTGACGAACAGAAAACCAACCCGCTGCCGATCGCTGCCGCTTGACGTGGGAACTGGACTCGGTGTAAGCTCTCGATGGTTGAATTTCCTGGTGTTGGCGAAGCTTCTTGACGCTCTCCGACGAAATGATGTTGGAGCGATTGCATCCACCAGCTACTGGAAACTTGTACACTCTCGTTTTTTAGCTTCTTCCACATCCGGCTCGAAGGACCAATGTTTTTTGTATGATTAACTTGATAAGAGGCTTCCACGAATGGGGCCCCCAATTAATCCACTGCGAATTCCGGTTCAATGGGATTGCCGGGAACTGCCACTTAATAACCCTAACTTGGGTTCAGTTAGTTATTGGAGTGAAACAAGACTTAACAAACACGAGTATATTGTGTAACAACGATTACAAACGTCACTGATGGACCGATGGTATTTTACAAAAGCTTCAACTGTTGTGACACGCTTGGATTGGCCACGCGAAAATAGCGAATTGCGCGTAACCGTAACACAAAACAACCTGGAAACGTATTTCCCAGGGAGTTAGAACGACCGCAACCCAGCACAAAGCATAGCTGAACTTGTTTACTCGAGGCTCTGAATCTAACTAACTCTGAATTTACAACGAGCCGAACTCGCCAATTCAAGGAGGGGCAAGCTCAAACACTATTGGCTGAGGCGATCCTGCGTAGCCAATCGGAGCGTCGCACGTTATTTAGGAAAAATGCTTATTCTAAGAAACCTTAATGCTAAGCTCTCTCAATGAGGCAATTGAACGAAATCCATAAACCCATGATTCCCAAATATGCTAAGTCGGCTTAAGTTCTAGTAGAAAATGTATCCATCCGCTTAAAAGCCATTAAGAGAAGCTTACAAATTCCTTTCCAACATTAACAGAGGCAAACAAATACGGCAAGATGCAAATTTGACTTTACCACGACCTTTGAATGAGATAAAACAGTTATGACTTGAATTACATGATTAATTATAATCAAGAAGGTTTTGATGCACGCATCTGTGTGAATCAAACAGTTTGCGGGTCAAATATTTCTGCTATTGTAAGCAATAGA
Organism: Agriotes lineatus; assembly: GCA_940337035.1. Lineage (NCBI taxonomy): Eukaryota > Metazoa > Arthropoda > Insecta > Coleoptera > Elateridae > Agriotes > Agriotes lineatus. Next base: position 43,705 of record CALNHX010005113.1, read on the forward strand.
ACTTTTGAATGATAAAACGATGTATTAGTTACAACTAATAATAAAGTTTGGGTACATATGGTGGTTCTTCAGAAAACATTCCGATGGACCTTATTATTATTATCTGGTTGTTGAAGAACTAGACCATTTTCCGTAGTTTAAGCATATAATTCTATTAAATACAGCTGTAGAAATAATTACTTATAGTTGAATTAATGTAAAATTAAAGCATAACTTTTTACGAATAAAAGAAGCTCCAATTTGACGACTAGTGACCGAGAATGACGGATACAAAATACAATTCAACGTAAACGCTATAATTTTATATTTTACTAGTTCATCACTCAACAGAATTAATTCGTTATTTCCGTTAATAAACAACTTTTACTACACTTTTTTTTAGTTACCCATCACTACACATCACTAACTATCATTTCTAGCAATTATGTGTATAAGTCAAGAATCGGCCTGTATGTTAATAACTCGTCTTTAGGTTGTTCTTAAAGAGTTTGGAGGAGGGGCAACATGGCAATGCCATTTTTAAAATAAAAAATGCTTAAAAATGTGTATTTCTAACCTACATCAAAACTGAAAAGCGCCAGAGGAAAGCTTTTTGAATTTTTGCTTATCATTTTATTTATACATGTAATGGTTTTAAAAAAATGCATCGCAATGTGGCAGTGTTTTCGGGTTTACAATTATAACCGCCCGTTAGTAGATAGGAACTAGTGCTGGGAAATTTGAAAGATATCTATATTTATCAATATATCGATGTATCTAAATGATCAATATATTTTTCGAAAGCGATAATCGATGTCAAATTTCAGATGTCGCACGGATAAGAACAAGAAAACATAAGATAAAAAATAGGTACTTTAATTATCCATATGCGGGTTAACACGCCTCGGTCTATGCTCAGCTGTAGGTTCTACAATGGCGTCAGCGGAAGAAGGGGTGCTAAATAATTGGTGTAAACTTTTAATACGTTTATTGCTAATGACCCGATGATACATACAAACAAAAACCAACTTACTACTATATATATACAAGAGGAAAAAAACAAGAAAAGAAATATGTACAAAACAGTCGTCTAGACGGTGGCGCGGGAGGTGATGGGGCGGATTTTCCCGGTTGTCGGAGGCGGGCAACGCGGCCTGGACGCGGTCCAATCCTACCGGGGAGCGGAGCGGGGCACGGCTCATTGTGGGCGCTGGCGGCGCTCAGGGTGGGGCGGCGAGGTTCTCCTGGAGCGTCGGCGGCGCGAGTAACCCTCTCGGGGACGGTGGCTGGAGCGGGGCGTTGTTGGGACACGGGGTCGGGTTTCCACTTGGGAGTCCGGGGACGGGTGGGCCGTCGCCAGCGGGGGCCGCGACGTGGGCTGCTGTCGGGGCAGGTGTGGCTGGATGGCCCTGATGACAAAGTTCGGAAGAGCGCTGGCTGGTTCTCGTCCTAAGTCCTGAAGTGGCTGGATGGCCCTGAAGAGAGCTGCTAGTTGGTCCTGGAAGGCTGGATGCTGCTGGGACTCTCCGGGGTTGAGTGTGGAGCTGTCCTAGAAGGCTGGAGGCTGCTGAGTGGTCCTGGAGCTGAAGTGGCTGGATGGCCCTGAAGAAAGTTGCTACTTGGTCCTGGAAGGCTGGATGCTGCTGGGACTCTCCGGGGTTGAGTTTGGAATGCTGGATGCTGCTGAGTGGTCGATCCTTGGTGGCTTCCTTCAGGCTGGAGATCTGGATGCGGATAGGACTCGAAGCTGAAAGCTGGTGTTGTCCTGGAAGGCTGGATGGTTTCTGGTGGACTCTCCTGGGTTGAGTAAGTTCTTCTGGCCTGGGTAATTCTATTTAAAGGAGCCCCGTCCTTTGTTTTGCGCTTCCTGGACGCTCATTGGTCCGAGGAGAAGGGATGACCGCTTATTTTTCCCGTATTTAATAATTCCTTGATCAGTGTCGCAATGGCTGGCCGTTCAAATGCCGATTCTAATGATACCCCATTTGCTATGTTTCGTTTGGCTTTAATTAAAATAAGGATGTTTCCCTCGAGTTCTGCGTATAAAATTACTTAAGCATTATTGTTTCTGAGTGTGTTAAAAAGTTCTCCTTGTTTTTATTATTTGCGCGCTGATTTTTTCTGTTTTTTGATATCAAATACTCCTGCATTTGATTCTTCCTAACGCTAATTAAAATTTAATTTGTAATATTTGTACATTCGCCTGCTGTATTTGGCCTTTGTCCCGATTTCCGTTAGGGAATACGTCTTTGTTGTCCTGGGTCCGGGCAAACTTCGCCCGTACGGCGAGGCGCCATGTTTTCGTCGGCTGAGGGAAAAAATGGTTTTAATCGGCCTGTATGCCTATTAGCGATTTGAAGGTAATTTGATTAGGTAGCGGCTAATTTTTCCTATGCCTGGGTGGTTTCTATAGGACGAACTATTGATTAGGAGTGCCGTTGTTAATTAAAATTAGATTTCAATTTGGCGTGAGTTTGGGCTGCTGTTAGAGGCTCTGCTCGCCGGCTTGCCCTGGTGTTTTATTGCGGGGTGATTTGCTGCACTTTAGAAACTGGCATGATGTTTGCATTTTATTGTTTTATTTCTGCAGAGGTTGTTATTTGGAAATTTGTGTACTTTTAAACTGGAATGCCGTAATTTATTGTTTTATTTCTATAGAGGTTTTTATTTGAAATTTGAGTAGGATCGTGGCGTTTCGGTAAACAGATGTTTTTTTTTGTTCTTTTGTTTCTTCGTCGTCTAGTTGGCGACGCAGATTTGTTCACCGATTCATATTAGGGTAATTGTAAACACTTTCATTGTAAAATTGCTTTATACTATAGGAATTAGACACAGTGGAAATTATGTGTAAGTGTTTGGCATCAATTCTCATGCATTTTGTAACCTCTAAATATTTTAGTAGTAAAACTGTTGGAAACATTGTGCCACACTGCAATTTTATTGTAATTTCAAAGTCAACACAAGCTCACAGAAATTCATGTGAAAATTACAAAAGTATTAACGGTGAGTTCTTTTCAATTAGTATCTAATTTAAGAGGTGTGAAATCGGATTTTGCTTGAAATTTCAATGGCCTCTTGTTCACCCTTATTGCCAATTGCCCCAGATTTTTAAACCATTGTGGTAATTGTAAACTGTTTGTATCGGTAACTGTAAACATGTAGCTTTTTTAATATTTAGTCGAAAATGGTTCGATATTATCGCAAGAGGAAGTCAGATGTTTCCTACACACTTCAAGACCTCGAAGCAGTGGTGTTTGATATTATAAATAAGAATAAAGCTTACGACAAGCTTAAGAAACCTACTCAATTCCAAAAGCGGTGATTTACCATAGAATCAATGGTAGGAAAATATATATGGATTGATGAAAGATGTTGAGCAACAAATAAGTAACTGCCACTGCCTTCTGGAACATTTGAGAATGGGATATTCTTGTCACAAACAACTATGTGAATTACTTGCAGAAGGTGTGAATTTAAATAATATAATAACATCATTCAAAAATGGTTTACCTCGTCAGGAATGGTATATTGGATTTATGAAGAAGAATCCTCAACTCTCTCTAAAAACTCGAAAATTTGCAGAAAAGCCGTATGAAAGCCAAAGATTGCAAAATTTTGTACGATTTTTACAAAAAATTAGAAGGTGTAGTTGAAGAAATAAAATCAACAGAACCTGGAAAAAACTGTTCTATACTCGTATTTAACTGTGATGAAACCGGATTCAATAGTGAACCCATAAAAATTAAAGCTATATGCGCAAAAGGTAGAATTTTAGCAAGAGTATCGAGAGTATCCCGGAAAGAATACACTACTGGAACAAAATGTGGCGCTACTATGAACGGGTGGACGGAAGAGGCCCAACTGGTTTAGCACCATTTTTGTTCCTTATGTTGACTCCTTGCTAGAGAAAAAATAAATGCCCGACCAAGCCGCACTGTTCTTGTATGATGGCCGTAGCAGCAATATCAGTCTAAGGAATTTAAAATTTGTTATTGAAAAAACATTTACCCAATGCGATTTCCTAGCCATTTAACTGACCGCATCCAACCTCTTGATAAATGCATGTTCGGTACCGTAAAACTAAAATGGGATAGAAAATTAATCGATTATGGGAAATCGCAGATGGGCAAAGAAGAAGGGCCTTTGTCCAAGGAAACATTTTCGGAAATTTTAGGTAATGTTTGGAGTCAAGGCATGCTATAATCCAATATAAAGTCAGGATTTATAACTACAAGTATCTGCCCTGTTAATTCAAGTGCATTGTTTGAGGATTTCTTTCACATAAAAGCTTTGAAATATTATAGAAGGGATTTAGAAATAAATGTGAATTTACCCCAGCAATCGGAACCAGAACATACAGATGAAATATTATAGAGATTTTTAGTCAACAGTTATCTTCAAATTCAAAAGAATTAGCACCGGCAAGCGCGGTGTGCTACACGCCAACCCTTTACTAAGCTTAACTAATGAAGTACCTCAGGTGAGTAGGCTTACATTGACAAGTCAGTCAGTCTCATGCATTCTGGGGGAGGCAACATCTCGATAAAGATGCGAAAGAAAACAACACAAAGGAATAGCTCAGTATATTGTAATGATGTTTACAGCAATTCTGGTTGTTTTACTAACAATACTAAAATAAAAGAAAGGTTCAAATAGGCCCAGAATCGGTATTATATTTATTGCAACAATAACTTATCATGGTAATTACATAAAAAATAATTAGCAATAACTGTAATTTGATTAACAGAGGTTAGAATTTGAATAAAAAGTATTGGCAAGGCTGCGTTCAGCTTAGTTTTGAATATTTGTGCTCGTTATGGCAAATTCTAAATTCATCTAATTTATGATGACTGACAGATTAACCATTGAACGTCAAGACAAGATTATGATTTTCCTTAAGCACAGAGGTGTTCGAAGCGTTGCAAAAGCTTTATGCAGCGTTCTATATCCATATCTTTATGCCAACAATCAATAACGCAGCTGAAGGGTTACAAGAACAGGAATACAAAGATCATAGAAAAAAACAACCTGAATGTGATAGAAGACTACAATAGAGTGCTAAATAACCAGTATTTATAAACTAAAAAGTGTAAAATCAATCAAAAGTGAGGTTAGTGTGTTCCAGAATTGACATTTATACACAATCAATTTAGTATTTAAGGAAAAACATTGTAAAAACTAACTTGAAGCAATTGTTAACTTGTTGCTATGATACCTAGATGTTCTTTTATTATTGCTTATTAGGGAAACCAGGCCAGAAGCTGTTTTTATCTTGGCTCCCAAGTTTTGATTGATTTGGAATATTAGAAGTTGTTATTTGTGCCAGTTGTTGGTTTTATTTTGATCTCCAATGTGTAGAGTCCATTTGTACATCATTTTAAAAAAGTTATAAAGTGCCATCCCAGAGACAATTGAATCAGAACCTTCGCCCATTTGTGTCGACTTCGGGGCTATTTTTCGGCAAGTATTGGAGTTGCGGTAGGCAGAAAACAGTGTGCAGCGGGTAGAGCAGCCCTTGTTTCTGGTTTATAAGAAGACAGCAGCAGCAGAAAGCATTTTAGACATAAATTTCCGGGGTTGCGTCCGAAAGAAGCGTAATCCAGGTACCAGGTCGATTTTTAAATCTCAATACAAAAAGGTAGAAAGACCTGAGAGGTACATCAACGTGCAGCAGCTGGGACAGTCATCGTTCGTGGTCCAGAGATAACCAGGAGCCGCCGGGGACGGTCCAGATGGAACTTACAGCCGTGGCGTCACCAAATTGTACAGAGTTCGGAGAAGAATCTGGCCAGCAAAGAAACAGTTGCCAATTGAACTTCCCCTGTGACTCCAAAGGAAACAAAAACAGGTTAGCTGAGGTTGGATTATTAATTGTTGGTCGATTTGCGATCAAATTACGCTGTATTTTGTGTGCTTAATCAGCTCTGCCATAACGTCAACATTTGAAGTTAACGGTCACTCATTTAGAAGTGGGCATTTGCTATACAAGAATAAATTTCATACTGGATGAAACAACCCAACCATTTGATATGAAGGTGTCAAAAACTAGCCGGCGCATTGGATTTGAAATTATTTGCCAATGAATAAAATATAAAAGGGCAACATACCATTTAATTATTGCAATTAATAAAATAACCAGAACTTTTAATAAGCCCTGAGATCAGCATAACACATATTAGAACTTTTGTAGTAATTATTGTGATCCCCATTTTATTTGTTGTCAATTATTATTAAAAAAAAATACGCCAACAAGTGGGGAATAATTATATTATTACAACATATAGCCACATACAACGCCCAATCCCTATCCACAGACGAACGTGTACTACAATTAGAAGAAGATCTAACAAAAATTAAATGGGACATAGTAGGGCTATCTGTAGTGAGAAGAAAGGGGAGTGGGAGTAGAATTAAGAAGTGGGAACCTACTATATTATAGAGGAAATGACAAAAAGGGAGGAGTTGGTTTTCTTCTAGATCAAAAAATAAAGCACAACATAGAAGAAGTACAAAGGATCTCTAACAGTGTAATATACCTCATTCTATTCATAAATGCAAGATATAATAGCATAACTGCATGCACCTACATCAAAAAGTGCAGAACAAGAGATAGCAAAATTTTACGAAGATGTAAGCAAGTACTTCGACAAAGAAAAAATACACTTTACAATCAAAATGGGTGCCTGGAACGGCAAGATAGGGAAAAAGGGGCGAAGAAGAGAAGTGCATAGGTGAATATGGACTGGAACGAAGAAATGAAAGAGGAGAAATGTTAGTCGATTTTTTTATACAAAACAGCTTGAAAGCTATGAACACATTTTTTAAAAAGAATCCCCAACATAAATGGACTTGGAGCACGCCAGATCGAAAGTATAAGAATAAGATTGACTACATAATAACTAATAAAATGAATATAGTAGGAGATATATCAGTGATTAACAGTGCAAGCACAGGAAGTGATCATAGACTGCTAGGAAGTAGAGTCAGTATAAAAGTCAAGAGAGAAGGACTAAAACTAATAAATAGCGGTAGAAACAGAAACGGAGTTGATATAAATATTCCGGAATCGGAGCAAGAGAAATACAAAAAGAGAGTAGAAGAAGAACTACAGAAAATAAAGCAAACAAGTAAAAATACAAACAAAATAAATGAGAAAGTTACATCAGCAATATTAAACAGCATATAAACCATAACACTCAAAGCTTAATGGGAAAACGACGGAAAATGAAAAATGAAAGCAAAAGGGGCACAGCTGAAATTGCAGAAATATAGAGAAGAAAAAATAAGGAAAGTTATAGAAGAAAATAAAAGTTTGAAAGTTTTGAGATGAAGATTAAGCATAAAAAAAGAAAATTACAAAAATTAAAAAACCTAATGGTATAAAAACGACAAATAGAAATGAAATTATGAAAACCATTGAAGTGTTTTACACTAAACTGTACATAACTTTAAACACAGAAAACAAAAATAGAAATAGGTACTTAAGACCACGAAAAATACAAAACGGCAGAAGCAGAGGAAAAAAAATGTCAGCATAATCGGGCTCAACCACGCGCACTACGTTGCCCCGGAGATCGCCATCCAGGTATGCATCCACGACCCTTTCGGTTCGTCCCTGCAGAGTAACATCTTCAGTCCATGCCACTTGTACCACGATCTCTCCTCTTGGGTGCCGGGAAAGCTCCTCCCCACCCACGTGCAACTTGCCGTGTCCCAGGTCCAAAGCGCACTCACACTTATCCATAAAATCCATTCCCAGGATGCACTCGTCCGCAATGTCAGCAATCAGGTCCAGATGCTTGAGGGTTTGATTCCCAATCTTCAAATCAGTTTCCCCATGTTTGGTCACTGCGCCCCCCGTGGCAGTGCGAAGGCGTGTCTTGTTGTGCAGCAGCTGACCCTCGTCAGAGACCGAACTCTTCCATTTATTTTCCCATCAAGTTGTTGGACTACTTTCTCTTGCTCGGCTTTCAGCTCTTCCTTAAGTTCCTCTTGTGCTTTTTTTGCCTTCTTTTGGCCGGCTTTCAATTCTTCGTTGAGGTCTTCCTAAGTGGCCTTCAGCTGTTCCTTAAGCTCATCTTTAAGATCCTCTAGTCCTTTTAAGATCTTCTTGTGGTCGGCTTTCAATTCTTCCTTAAGATCCTCTTTAAGATCCTTTTGCGCGGCTTCAAATGCTTCTAGCGTCTTTTCTGTCCGCTTTTGCGCTTTTTCTGCCTTCTCTTGGCCAACTTGCATCAGCTGGAAACGTTGGCTTAATTGAGCCTCCATTTTTCCGCTCTGGGATCTTGTCACAGGCATTCAACATACACACTTCAATTTATTTATCTGACCGTCGTTTTATCGGCACTTGTTAAAAAATTTATTTAATGTATGTCCAATAATTTTTTATAGCCCCTGGTACAACCCGACACCTGATGCCAGTGTTACGTTTTTACGATCGGGCTGTTTAAAAATTATACGACGCTTCTTGTATTAAACATTTATTTACAACGATTATTTACAAACACAAGAATCATCAAGGCAGAACACAAATTACTTAAACTAACGAACTATTTCTAACAACGATACATTTATTTATTTATATTGCACTTAACAGTAATGATTTCTATGGTTATATTTACTTGTTATTTATTTCACTAGAGTTATATACACACGGTCTATTTATATTACGCGCTTCGAGCTTGATGAGAACTGGATAAGAACTGCCCGCTATTCCGGCTGGCGAGTATTTATATCTTACGAATGAATCATTCTGGAAACGTCCAGACCTTACTCGAAGCTCCCGACAAAGGCATGACGCATCGCCGTATTAGTCATCAAGGCCGCTGACGTCACGCGTCTGCAGCTGCCTCCAAGGTTGCTTTTCGAATGTTACCATCTGTCTGCACGCGTCGGGTGCATCAACCCCATATCGCTCTCGAACGCTGACTCATGCGTGGCTCGGCCCCCAAGATCGTTACAATATATACAAAAGTGGGAAAAAAAGAGGTTTTAAATGAAAGCTTGATATTCACAAGATCAACACATCACAAAGACACACACCGCACAGAATGGTTGCTGCGCAAGCACAAAAGGCGCGCTATAACTCCATAACCCGAATCCGGGGCAGGTTGAGCACTACACCGCCAGATGCTACCGTACGACGCACTAGCCTCTACACCGCAAACTAAATTAGGTAACAGATAATACATACTCTGTTGATCTGTCCCTATTCTTTATGTAATAAAATAAATAAATATTTGAGTACACCACAACACAGCTAGTTTGATTTTGTAATTTGCCTCTCTCTAGGCTAATAAAAAATATGACTATTTAATTATGTTTGACTATAATAAAGGTATGTTGCCTTCTATATTTTATTTATTAGCAACTTATTAGAACTTTTGCGTCGGCTAGCAAATTGAAACTCGTGTATCTACAAGGTTAGGTTGTTAAACTTTAGATGAATTCAACCATTGTATGGCGAATGTTCGATTTTAACGCAGGACATATAACCTCAAATATTTGAGTGTAAATAAAGCTGTTAGAAACACAGAAAATCCAGCTCATTTTGAACACAAATTAACCAAAAATTAATCCGTTCAGCTCAAGTAAATTATAACAATGCATTTCAAATAATCAAGTGGTTTGGCTAACCTGGAATTTGTTTTCAAGCGGAAGCGACGCCAACTCGCATTTGTTTTTTCTTGCTGGCTCAAACGACACTTCTGATCTCCGCACAACGAACGCCAAGCTTGGATTTTCTTCCTGAAACAGTTTCAGCTGCTTCTGCCTGCCTCTGGAGTACAAACCAAGCTTCTCCCAGGTGCTGCAGTTTGCTGTTCACTTCCTGCAGCTTCAAATTTTGTTGAATTTGGCTCGAAAGTTGAACTCGCACCGGACCACGGTTGGAAGGGACGCCAAGCTCCTACCTGCCTCCTGGTAATATTTTAGCTGCTGCTGCCTTCTTATAAATCACAAACAAGACCTCCTCTAGGAGCTGCACTCTGCTTTCTGCTTCCCTCAGCTTCAAAACTTTCCAAATCTTAGCTCGAAAGCCAATCACAGACAGGCGAAGCTCCAGGTCCAATTTAATCTGGAACTGCAATCAGGAACATTGCCAAATTAACCACAGCTGGCCTCGGCACAATGGCAAATAAATAAAACTCACAACTGGGTACAAATTATATACTTTTATCGACCAAATTAATTAAAAGCGGGAAACCAAATAATACACAAACCTTCGACTTGACTTCCCCAACAAACAGCAACAAGCCACATTCTGGATCACCATAGCAACATGATTTACAATTGGTTTTTTAATAAGTTTGCAATCTTTGATCTTAATTTCTAATTGTTTTTGTAAATATCATTCAGGAAACTATAACCGTACTTTGGTTGTACTTTTTCACTTTTAGTTAAATAACACTGATTCACAAGTTATTAACACTTTCTTGTAGTTTTCATTAATTCTCAGGTTACTTTTTAAATGCTCTTTGCATTAATCTGGTCCTTCTTGCAATGGTTTATAACCCTTTAGCTGCGTTGTCGATATGAATACAAACTCTGCGTGAAACCCCTGCAACGCTTCGAAACATCTTTGTACTATAGCATTTCATTATCGTGTCATGACGTTACAGAATTAATCTGCCAGTCAGTATAAACTGAACTAAATTTGCCATATCGAGTACAAATCTTGAATACAAGCTAAACGCAACCCTGACGATATTGTTCTATTCAATCACTAACCTCTGTAAATTAATTATTAGTTATTGCTATTCATGTTTTATGTAATTACCAATGTTTACTAGTGACTGATATTATTGCAATAAATACAATACCAATTCTGGGCCTGTTTGAATCTTTAATTAGCATTTGTACGTTATCAATGCAACCAGAATTGCTGCAAGCAGCATACCATTACAATACATACGAAATGTATTTGGATACGGATAAAGAGAGTTAAATCGTATATTTCAAAATGTAACTCATTAAAATGTCACGTAACGTGCTCATTGCTCAAGCCAGCCGTTCACTGGTTATTATAACACAGATAACTAAAGTGTATACTTAGATATTTTTTTCACGATGCACATTTTAACCACATTTTGTCTTACAGTTCTACACAAACACTTCACAAAACCCTCATCACTTAATAACGTTATTTTATAGACTACTAAAATCATTGACCCGAGAAGGTCCTTACAAACATTATCTGCGGTCAAACAGTTATTCTAGGTATACAATATCTAGCAAGAGTGTAGAATGTCTATTTTACACGTTAACTAAATGAATCCGTTATCCTATAGAATATTTATACAGTGTGTCCATTTAGTGCTCCGGTCTTCGATTACGCTTTCACTTATTTTCCGATAAAAAGTGTGATTAAGTGGTTATTTAAGCCACTAATATAAGTTCGACGTTCAACTCTAATTTTCTTTTAAAGTGCTTTCAGCATTTTTAACTTATGAAGGTTTCTAGCATTTTTTTGTCAATATCAAGCTTTCATTTAAAACGTCATATTTTCCCCACTTTTGAATACATCTTTCACGAAAATTGAGGAAGTGGTCATCTCCGATGTGAAAAAAAATCTGCTATTGTTCAAATTTATAATAGTTTCATGGAGAACTGGGAACAATTTCGTAATACTGGTGTTACATGTATCATTGCTATTATCAAAAGCAACTGTTGATAACTGCAGGCGTGAGAATCGTCCCGACATATTTGAACGCCAGCTTTCCATGTGTTTGCGAATGTTCTCTGTTTTGCCTACTTTTTTTCCTCTGCTTCTGCCATTTTGTATTTTTCGTGGTCTTAAGTCTCTATTTGTATTTTTGTTTTCAGTGTTTATAGTTATGTACAGTTAAAGTGTAAAACTGTTTTGTTTTCATAATTTCTTTTTTATTTATCGTTTCTATATCATTAGGTTTCGAAATTTTTGAAAATTTCTTTTTTCGTATGCTTAATCTTGATCTTAAAAATTTTAAACCGTTATTTTCCTCTATAACTTCACTTATTTCTTTGTTCTTTCTTTCTTTGTTTTTATTTTCCGTCGCTTTGAGTGTCTGCTTATTTTATTTGTGAATTCGCTATTGTTAGTGTTATGGATTTTATGCTGTTTAATATTGCTGAAGTAACTTTCTCATTTATTTCTTTTATATTTTTACTTGTTTGCTCTAGTTTCTGTAGTTCTTCTTCTACTTTCTTTTTGTATTTCACTTGCTCAGTTTTCAGAATATTTGTATCTAATCTGTTTCTATTTCTATTTATTAGTTTTATTCTCTTTTAACATTTATACTAACTCTACTTCCTACTAATTTATGATCACCTCCTGTGCTTACACTGTTAATGACGGACACATCTCCTACTATATTCATTTTATTAGTTATTATGTAGTCAATCTTATTCTTATACTTTCCATTCAGTTTTCAAGCTGTTTTGTATTAAAAATTCGACTAACATTTTCCCTTTTTCATTCCTTCGTCCCAGTCCATATTCACTCATGCACTTCTCTTCTTCGCCCTCCTTTTTCCCTATCTTGCTGTTCCGGTCACCCAGTATAATTGTGAAGTGTATTTCGTCTTTGTCCAAGTACTTGTTTACATCTTCGTAAAATTCTGCTATTTCTTGTTCTGCACTTTTTGATGTAGGTGCATGTACTTATGTTATTTTGAGTTTATATCTTGCGTTTATGTACATAATGAGGTATATCACTCTGTTAGAGATGATTTGTACCTACTTCTTCGATGTTGTGCCTTATTTTTTGATTTATATGAAAAGCAACTTCTCTTATCGCCTTTTTGTCATTTCTTCTATAATATAGTAGGTTCCCACTTCTTAATTCCACTCCCACTGCCGTTTCTTCTCACTTCAGATAGCCCTACTATGTCCCATTTAATTTGTGCTAGTTCTTCTGCTATTTAACTTAACCTATCTATATCCAAATACATTTCGTTAAGCCAGTATTCTGCTCCAAGGTTCTTTAAAAAATGCTTTTGTGATAACAGTGGAAAGTTTGGATCGATTTTAATAATATGGTATAACACTCCGTACGGGTATAATTCATCCTGTGAGAACGTATCGGTTATTATCGATGTAGTACTAGTGTCTAAAACATGGGAGTCACAACTAACTCTTTAACGGCAAGGCCGATACATTTTCAGTTTATTTTCCAGAAAGACATTCATTAATAAATTTATTTGTATCTTTATAGTCTTTAATATCTGTTTCGATTTGGACAGAAAAATGAAACCTGTGTAATTGCGCCATGTTTTATAAAGAAAGCTAGTTGCTGGTATTCTGAGAAACAAATGACGAAAGTGCAATTGTATACCAAGTATATTATCTACAATAATAAATTTACAGTAAATGTCCAAATATGCCAGCATTTTCCTAGATACATAAATCCATTCTATGCAAATAAAATTGAAAAAGTTTGACAATTGAGAAATGATTGCAATAGGAATTAAAATTTGATTTTTAGTCATTTGATACCTACATTTCACCTACTTAAAAAAAATGTGTCACTCAGGTTTGATTTCTGTCCGTCTAAATCGTAATGAATATCTAAAATTACAAAGCCACTGATATATGCTGTAACACCAACGTTTCATCCACTAGTAGTCCACCGATAATATCCAGTATCATCTCAAAAAAGATTATACCTGCATGGAGTGCCATCCGAATATTTCCCAAAATAATCAAAATATTCTGTTAGTATCAGTAACAAATGTTTAAGAAGTAAATCAGGATATTGGTTTAACGAATCGCAGTTGAATTAAATCGTCTCATTTGTGTGATTAAGCCATGCGCACATATTTCCCAGTAGCAATAACCTTATAAAAATTTATGTCTGTTAATAACAATAAATAACTTAAATATATTTATTGGGGTTCTATGGGTACTAATTTTACACACGTTTATAATTTATTAACTGCCATTACTCTGATGTTCTGAAGAAATTACAACACGCAGATCTGGTAATGATAGAAACGGGTTTCCCATTCTTTAATTTGGATAGTTCGATCTTTAAACCATGATAAATACCTATAAGGTTTTTCTAAATCTTTGTAGCAACTTTAAAATAGACTCATCGACAAAAGCATTTCATGAGATACTTACTTATCATTGTTTCTTATTCCATTCAACGATCGAAGGTCGTCGTTATAAATTCATAAAATAGTTTAGTGTTTTAAATCGAACCGTAAACACAGTGAAATTCGAGCCCACTACTTTGTCAAGTGCCATGTATACAGAGTGCGAGTACAAATCGTTGATAATTTATTTTTCTCACTCATGCAAATGCAAATCGCCTTGGCGTGCATTTTGTCCCCGTCTTTCGAAATCCAGGGAATTTGCTTTTGTCAACCTGACCTTACTTTTCATACTTTATTTATTCGGGGTGGCGAGAAAATATAACCGTGGTATATCAACATAATGTGATGTTCTGTTTCTACTTTACGCTATCGGTATAGATTTTAATCTACATGCATTTCAGGAATATCTACAACTGAGGCTAATTAAAAACCACAATTAATGACAAATTCGGGAATGCCATATTCTATTAAGTTTCAGGTTGCATTCACAGTTTTTAGTATTTTAAAGTAGGCTGTGAATACATTTAATACATAAAAAAGACCGACTGTCTGAATTCGAACCCATTCTTAAAAGCCAATACTCCGAGGAGTACAATTCTAGCATAGCTGAGTGGTTAGGAATGTCGACTGTAGTGCTGAAAGTAACCGGTTCAATCCTCACACCTGGCAACTGGCGGGCAGCCCGCCCAGTCGCTTTAAAAATTGAATACCGAAAGCACAGTTATGGCAATGGAGAAGTAAGATAGTCGTCAAAGGTGTAATACTGACCACATCAGCCAGTACCCAGTTAACGGCGTGCTAGCCGGGTGGGGTTGCAGAAGAGATAATCGACATCCCTGGCCCACCGAGTCTCAAACCAAACTCCTACATGGAGTACAGTGCGACCAACTTTGCCACACACAATATTTCTTATCCATGCATACATCGTGCGAGTTCAAATCTTTGACAAGAATTATCTGTTTTTCCCGCTCATTCAATGCAAACTTCTTTCATGAACTTTTTGCTCTCGCCTACTTTACGAAATTGAGGGAATTTGCTGCTGTCAAACTGACTTCACTTCTCTTACTTTAATTATTCGGACCAGCTAGAGAATATGACCGGAAGATATTTACATAATGTGAAGTGCTGTTTCTAATTTGCGCTATCCTTATAGGTTTTGTTATCTAGATTAACAAAAATATGAAAAAGCATTCAATGTTTACTATTTGGAAATAGTTGCAGTACATTGTTCTTCCTTCTCTTCTTACAATGCCAAATCCTATTAAAAGCGGTGATGAGGGTGCAAAGCAGCATTTCAAAACGGCTTGACGTAGGCTTTGTCACTTCCTGTTCTAACAACAATTATAAATGGGCTTAGGTGCCTAAATATGCCATTAGATGTAAATAATTTATAATGTTGCAGTTCTTTGTAGTTTTAACAGAAAATTATTGAATTTCAGAATGCATTTACCATGCCCATCATTTGTAAAACTGCTACCTATTGTTAATTGACAAACTGTGTAGACAACGAAACATGAGTGTAGTGCTGTTCTTTATTCCATTAAAATCATTAAAACTAAACATCTAGGAAATGGAAGTCAACAGAATAATCATATTATGAACCAATCTAAGAATCTGTTAAAAATCGAAAATCCACACGACAATGGCTATAGTAAGAACTAGCAGCATGGAAAATCAGTCTATTATACGTATAATACATTTACGATTATATTTATTAAGAAATATCTGTCAAATGTCCACTGTTAATTCTATCAAGTCAATGAACAAGTTTAATAACTATTTTCGAAGCAAAAAATAATGTAAAGATATTTTATTCAAGCTTATTACCACAAATTTTGCATCTTTGAGATCATTTCCTGACATAGAAGTTGCATTTTATTTATTGAAACCGTCCGTTAATTTTAAATTACAAACGTTTCAAAATAACGATTAAATCGTTGCTTATTGCAAATGTTCAAAATATAAGTATATTTTAGTTGTACATTAGTGTTTTCCAAAGTGAACTGTTGTAATCCCGAAATCCAATCTGCAATTTTATATAGTAACATGTCGACTTATAATACTTCTACTTGATCCTGAAGTTAATGTCTAACAGTAGTTAGTAGTATTAGTACATTTAATTTTAAGACTAAAAACTAGCAATACATATACACAAAGATTATAATTTAGAATTTACTAATTGTTATAGCTGAGTTCAAAATATTGCGTCATAAATTACATTACATTACGAACAAATGTGTGCTAGCCGTTTCAAAGTGTAAAAATGTTGCTAAATGTGTCGCAAGTGTCAAATAAGCGCAAAATTTAAATGTATAGTGGTTGGTGGTGGTCACCGCTGATGGGACTGCAGTGCGCTATCTCAGTTGGTAGCGGTTGATAGTTGTGGGTGGTGGTGGCTCAGTGAGACTGCTGCCTTAATCGGTTGTCATTGAAGACCTTATAACACTTTTAAAGGTGATGAAAAAATTGGGTAGGTAAATTGTCTCTATTTTCCCATACTATTGAAGGGTATCAGAAGTCACAACTAATTACAATCATTCAAAAATAGTAAATGTGTAATTATACAATTTGACTAATAACTATGTAACGTTAGCCCGCTCGTCAAATTTACCTAAGGCGGCACAATCGGTTACAATCTTCACTCACATCTTCATAGAGTTCGGATTTTCGATAAGCCAATCTTAGCCGCTATGAGCGAAGGTAGCATAAACCGGTACTCCACACAGTTCCTTCTACGAGCCCCTCTAAAAATGTACCGATAACGACGTCACCGAAGAGTATAAAAGGAGAATCCGTAGCTAGTTAAAGACACTTGAGGCTTGAAAATGAACCTGATCCTGACTACCAACTCTAGGTCCCGGTCCCGGGGGCCTAGAGCTCCGTTCCTGATCTGGCTAGCACTGGTGGATTCGGTTCCCTCCTTGCTAGAAACCCTGTTTAATTACCGCACCACTGATACCCCAGGCTAAAATTGCCATAACCGCTTCATAACCTTAACCTAGAGCACGGCTTACCAGAATACTGGAAGAAGTCTCCAGGCCGCTGGCATAATCCAGGTGCCTCGACGTAGACAAATTGGTCTAATTTTTGTTCTGTTGGTACATATTATGTTGAAAATCCTTCGACCCCACTGCTACTATTTTATAGCCTACCGGTTTTTTTCTTCTTCTCTTTCCTTTTATATTAATCCAGTGGCCTGTTTAATTCCAGAAAGTTGTTGTTGTATGAACCCCCTTTTGCTCGCAAGCCAAGTAGGTGACTAGACAAGGGTCTATCGAAGTTGAGGAAGAGTTTCCTCGTTAGGGATTAAAGATTAGCACTGCGTAAGAAATTCAAAATCTCTATGCAGTTACTGAAAATCGAAGGCACCTTAGCCATCTGATAGTTAAACATAATTTCCTCTTCGCCATCCACTAACGGTTTCTAATATATTATTTATTATATGTGTATAATAAATATGGTTTCGTGTTGCTTCTCTTTGACCACACTCGAAACTATTGTTATTTATTTATTTTTCTTATTTCTGTGCCTAGTACTTCCCATCTAATTTTTTGTTCTTTTCGTTGTCGTTTTATCTTGAACTTTATCTGTACTACTTCTAATGGATTGCATTTCCGTCCAACTTTACACTCATATGATTAGTTATGATTTTACTTTTCTTAATTGTAGCTGAAGCTTCTCAACCATTTCTAAAAAGATCTATAAAGGGGTTTACACGTGCAGTCACACAATAGGTACAAATACCATTGCTAATAATATCAAACCAATAAAAGGAAACCCTTAGTAATGCGCGTTACATCAATTTTCAAATTAAGCAAAACTTTGCAGGCTGTAGGATTCGAACTCTTTAACTTCTGGACCACGGAAGCCCACATATTATATTCGGCTACGACAGCAACATAAAGGACGCGGTGACGACAAGAGGAGGCAAAGTGTTCACCCTGTATCTTTGATATACAAAATATGCCTATTTTCGTCAAGGGTAAAATCCTGAGCTATGTGCAAAATATCTCTTTCATCTAACTGATAGTTCTTGAGTAAAGGCAAAAATAGACATTTTATTTTTTTGTGCGCTCACTCTGTATATATTTTACCGAAAATATATTCGGTTTGGAGTCAGATAGATATAATTCGAATGCAAAATATCGTCTTCCTCCAACAAACAATTTTTGAGCTATACCGCCAACAGACGGACAGACAGATGAACTGACGGACAAACGGACAGGCGAACAGACAGACATATGGAATTGAGAAAACATGTTTTTCGTCATCGAAAGACTTCGAAACGTAGATTTCTGAAGAAATCTCGGAAAGTGATTTTTACTTTGTATTGTAGTTGTGAAAAAATCACCTTTCGAGATTTCTTCATATCTTCACGTTTCGGTACCCCTAGATAAGGAAAACAGGTTTTCTCAATTCCGTATTCTTATCTGTCTGTCTGTTGCCGGTATAACTCAAAAACTATTTGTTGGATAAAAAGTTTCGGTCAAATATATACAGAGTGAGCAGCTTAAAAAATAAATATTTTTGCTTTAACTGAGAAATAGATTTTCACATAGCTCTGGCTTTAATCTTGACAAAAATGGGGCTCAACAACTACAGAGAAAATACTGTAAAACAGAAAAAGGGGTCAACGCAAAATGCCAGAACGCGAGGAGTGATCCGTGGTGCATGTAGGGAAAGGGCGATGTGTCAAACGTTGGAATCGCATTCGCAGCCGCTGCCGTTTGAATTCCAACGCCAGTAATGTTTTTTATTTGAAAATTGTTGTAATTTGCATTACCAAGTGTTCCCTTCTATTGTTTCAGTATTATTAGAAACGTGAAAATATTTGTACCCCTAGTCTACTTGCGAGGAAAGTTTTGAGTAAAGCAATTTACAGATTTTTTCACAATTACAATACTTAAAAATCAAATATAACGAAAAATATGCTATTCGTAAGGAATGGGAAAAACAGTCAAAAAAATAATTAAGTGTAAACAAATACTACAATAAAAAAGTGAGACCAACTGAAGATGATAAATTGGGCGAGCGAATAAATTAAAGCGAATCAGCTCAGCCAATTCTAAGAGACAACGAGTATCTGCAAATAAAAGGAGAAATACTGACAATAAAAATTAATGATAATGGAGGATTCGACGCAAACGAAAAGTAAAGAACTATTCATTCATTCATTCATAATCTATAGCCTCTTTTACCTTTCGGTGTCGAGGACCATTCATACCTCGCGGGGAGTGCAACTGAGGTAATGCTTCGCACGCGACTTACATTACGTTCCCCCGTATGCAAACATACCACACACACAACTTACATCTAACTTAACTAATGGATTCAAATCCACTGCAGCTCCGAGAAAATTCTCGGCTACGGCCAGATTTGAACCCATGTCCACCTGGTTGCTAAGCAGACAACAAGACCACTCAACCACCGAGGTAGCCAGTAAAGAACTATATAAAGAGAAAATTGCAGTACAAAATAGGAGTAGATAATACAGGGACATATTTAAAAAGAAATGAGCAAGGCATAATGAACAGATAGAAATAATTCTTTAAGGACCTATACAAGCAAGGGCGTATCCACGGAGGGGCAAGGGAGGGCAGCTGCCCCCCCTTCCAAGGTGTATAAAATTTAAAATAAAATAGAAAAAATATAACGAAATCGAAGAAAAATTGTTAGGCTTTGTAGAGCTTGAATGACTTAATGCCATAAGTATTGCCAAATCCATGAAGATTTTTCTACAACCTTAAACCTAGACGCTGACAGGTGTGTGTGGTTAGGCTTCGACCGATGTTCCACCATGTCTGGGAAAGAAAGGGGTGTACAGGGGGTTGTGCAGCAAAAGTACAAAAAACTTCCATTGCTCTTGGCTCAAGGAAAACCTTGGCGTGAACGACTTAAACATTATTCCAGAAATTCAAAACTGCGAAGATACTTAACATAGTCAAAGGCAACCAACACATTCAAACTATTCTCGACATGCTAAGAGATCATCGGAAAGATACACAGAACGTCACAGCTGACGTTTTGAAGCATGTGAATGTTGATATCACCGCCATTCGTGTTGCTAGCCGATAAAAGCATAGAAGCAACTCTCCAGCCGAAAATTCATCCGAATTTTGGAGAAGGTCTCTAATAATTCCTTACTTGGATTCGATCATATCATCTTTAGAAGTGAGATTTTCTGCATCGCCTGCATTTTTATTGAGACAATTCCATTCGACTATCATGCGATATTTTTCTTTGGAGGAGTGGAATGAAAGTACTTCATCTTGTGCAATCTTTTACAATTTGAAGGAGAAAGGGATTTGCGGTTCAAAATGTGGAATGGGGTCCAGGAAGTGCCAGACACTATTGAGGTTTTAAAAGAGAGCGTATTCTTTTTCCCGACCATTAGAAAGGCGTTACTGATATTGTTTTCACAGCCTTACACAACAATCACTATAGAGCGTTCATTTAGCACCCTTCGCCGAATTAAAACATTGCTAAGAAGCACCCTTGATGCAAATTGCGGGTTAGCCATGCTAAGTATTCATCGTCAATGGGTTTTCGCAAACAAGGAGCAATTAGTGGCAACTGTAATTAAAAATTTCAACTAATCCTCGCAAACTATAGTTCCAATTTTTTTTAAATAAATGGTGTTCGCTGTTCTTCCTTATTGGCGCCCCCTCCCATGACCCCCCCCCCCCCATGAAAAAGTTTGAATTCATAAAGCTGCCCCCCTTCTGTTTTGAGCTGGATACGCCCCTGTATACAAGCAAGATAAATGAGACACAGAAGGAACATATGAGCAACTAACTCAATAAGAATATAATAATAAAGCAAAAAACAATTCACCTAATGATCAAATTCTGTACAATAGAAATGTGGACTATTTAAATATTTAAACTCATAAGGAACATTTCAATAAAAGGAAAAAATCCAAAACGTTGGCATATAGCTGTAATATTTCTACTGCAAATAAGGATATAAGTAAGCCCGTTTCTTCATAGATTTCATTCAAGCATACATGAGATAATATATCCAATAAAGATTTGCATCAGTTCTACGGAAGCTAAAGTAAAAGTACAAGCCACTTATCATAAACATCCGGCAGCAAACGACAGAGTGATCCATTATCGAAGGCTCTGTTCAATGTGAACTTGGAATGGATAGTACGACAACGACAAATAAATAAAGGCAGAATGGTACTATAAAGAACTACACAAATTCTTATATTCACTGCTAATACTTGCATAATCTCCAGAAAAAGTACGTATTCAAGTACAATCAAAACATGATTATTTCCTTCATTATACATATAATACGTATAACCAATAACAAACATGAAATTTGTATCAGGTGACTTGCTCAAATGTAATATTTTGCAAAAATGGTCGGTTATTTTTCACCTAGCTTTTCATAAAAGTTTGATATGTAAGGTAAGCTTGTGACCTCTCGTTCCTATGCGGTATTGACCGACTCAACAATCCTGATAATTTGAATAGTCTGTGTCGAATATTTAAAATGGAGATAAATCAAGGAAATACTCATTTCAGCTGGATTTATACAGTTCATTTTATATATCTATTTCAATTCTGGAAATATGTTTTGCATATATCCCTCGATCATTAATTTTAATCGCTCAAACTGGATTTTCCTATAATTTTTAAAATGTTGTTCTTGAGCAAATGCTTTTCGAAACCGAAACCATAGATCGAATAATTTTATCAAATTATTGTACACTCAAGTCATTTGCTAAGCAATATTTTTAATCATATACAGTTTAACCAATTAAATTAAATATTTCTAAGAAACAGTCCGAACAAATAGATCTAACTGTAAAGCAAAATTGTAACGTCGTTCAATATCTGGGTGCAGTTATCTGAGAAAAAAATTAATTATCGCTAAATGTAGCAGCAAAGATAACAGCTGCATATAAGTGCTATCGGCATTACAACATACGATATCAGAAACAGATAAAAATCTTTAAAATAAACTTTATAAGAGAAAGGACACAACGAAGGCAACAGCCGCGTTGGTTGGAAAACTAGATCATTTGGATTGACAGAAGCTAAAAAATGAAAGATATTGTCAAACGTTTTACAAGAGAGGAAAACATATAAGTACATATTTCTTGTCTTGAAAAATAGGACAAAATAAAAAATCTTGTTAAGAAGAAGCATTCGAAACCAAATTACCAGATCGGAGTGTCAGTTTGCCAGATCACACTATCTCTTACACTTACATTATTTGTTTTTCCAAGCCCACAAATGTAAATCACCTCGGCATGCGTTTGGCTCGTCGCTCGATCTCCTGAAATGAATTGAATTTGTTTTATCTTTTCTCATATCGATGTAGCTGTTCATATTTAATTTGTTCGGGTTAGCAACAAAATATAACTGATATGTGTCTATAGCCTTTGTTTGCACCATTTCCTGAACAGTATTTGTAATTACCTTTCTAGGAGTACAAAAGAAATCACAGATCATTGAATTTTTTATTTTATTATATTCAAATAAAAATGTATTTTGTATCGGGATACATCAAAAAGAAATTTAGAATTTTACTGTGTCTTGAAAAAGAATAAACAAAAATTTCGTCTTAATTCGTATAAATAGATTATATAATTGATTTAGTCGAATCCGTAGTGCTAGTTTCTGCAAATGGAGAAGATTGAACACCGGGCACTGATTGCTTTTCTTTCTAGGGAGGGTGCTACAAAACTAGTTCACCACATTTTAACCTGATTTCAGAGGATTTTAAATGATAAATTCCTTTCCAAAGCATGTGACAAAGAAAGCCCAACAAACATCTTAAAGCATCTAAAGTATATACAAGAATCAATGTTCCAAAATGGGAGTGGGAAATAGCTCCTCCTAAAGTTATAAACTGGAAACTTTCAATGAGAAGGGGAATACCGATAGGTCGCGAAAATAGTGTAGAAGCAAAATACTGAAAGTTCGGGATAATTTTCAGGACACACCCCAAATTGACGTGTAAGAAAAAAACCGCGAGAACAAATACTAAGATTCTACTCTGAGCTTGGGCATCAAGTCTTGTCTTCGCGCTTAATCAAAAAGATGCGATGGTGACTGGATTGGCGCAAACCCCTAACACAAGACGACATCTTCACAATCATCTTCTCGAATCTCGAATCACAAACACAAGGCCAAAACACGCAACCCCAATATACAACTGAGAATACTTTCGAAACACACTATATGTGCAATAAAAACCAAACCAGCAATCAGAAAAAACGGAAAATCCCATCCTGAAAATATGACATCGAAAGAAACTAAGACACAAAGCAAGATGAGACGTTGTAAGCCCCTTATCGATACTTCGACACACTTTTGGCAAGGAGTGGTTTTTGCCATACGCTAGTTGTGTTTATTTAACGACGATTAGCGTTTTAATAAAGCATTTATTAATACTTAAAACACTTTACACATACATACGTCGGAGCCCTGCTCCATACATTTGAATCAGGAGAGACTAACCTGGATGTCGAGACAGCACGAAACTGCAAGAAGCATCTGAACGATAAGGTAAACTTTTATCTCTAAGGAATGCAAGGTCTCTATAGGCGCCTTGGGTTCCCACAGTCGTTATATATAAACAGCTTGCAAGTATGTCAGGGAAAAACGTATGCTTGAGCTCCTTAAGACACATTAATTTGGTCTTGGTAATCTGTTGAACCATACTTTTAATGTGGTATGGTCGTTCTCGTATTAGTTTATATACATTTTTTGTGTTTTTATCTCGTTGCAACGCATATTACGTGTGTCATTTTTTCACGAGTGTCTTAACAATTCAATAATATTTTCAATAAACTTTCATATCATAGTTGCCACAGCGGCATCCAACTGAATAAAATATGACGCTTTAAACTTAATTTTTAATTTTGAAATAGCGAAATTAATCATGACATGTTGTAAATTGTGTCGCATACACTCGTAACGCTATAAAAAACAAACCACAGTGTATATATGATTGCGTCATACCCTGAGTTTGTTTGATTTTTACTTCCTTTTACAAAAAATTCGAAATTAGATTTTCAACAAATCTTCACGTTTTAGAGTCCCCTGAACCAAAAAAAAACATATTTTTGTTCATTGTTCTGTCTGTCTGTGTGTCTCTCTGTCTGTCTGTGTTTCTGTCTGTCTGCCTGTGTGTCTGTCTGTATGTGTCTGTCTGTCTGTCTGTCTGTGAACAGAATATCTCAAAAACCAAAAGAGGTATCACGTCATATATAAGTTTTGTGTATTATGTTGATGCGACAGCAAGCTTTTGAAGAAAATCGCATAACCCGAAGTATGGTGTTCACTCTCGTGATTTTTCAGTTATTTTCGATTTTTTCAAAAATTGCTCTAACGATTTTTTGCAAATTTTACATTCGTATTACATTTTTAATGTGTATTGACGTGAGATACCTCTAAAATGGGTTTCTTTTTTTCTATTTTTTTATTAACTCCTATTTTAAATAGAACACCCGGTATATTAGTACATTTTTGAATTCAGTTTAAAATTTTAGAAAAACTGTCTCTTCAACTAACGTTCTATTTTGTACGGTTTCTGTAGAATTTCTAATTTTTGGAAATTTTTGACAAATGCTTAAAAATTCAAAATCTAATTTTTGGATAATTATAAGATCACTATAAAAGGAATTTGTGTGCGTCTATCACACCAGATTTTTTAGTGAAAGATTAGCAGTGTGTTTTTTTAAATTTCAATCAAGAGTCTCGGCATATTTATGTTCCTTAGGTGGGTATCTCATACGAGAAATTTAATTGATTTTAATTTATATACAAAGCACCATTCACCATATAAATGTAGGTATATATTGCAATGGTGTAATGCTTGTAAAAATTCTAGTTGCCTAACTAACACGAAAATGAAGGAATATTTCAAAAGAGTACAGCATTGATATTTTGTTTATTGCAAGATAAAGTCAGTATTTTACACTAATAAATGCACGAGATACGATTAGCAGTAACTATAATCGCATTGATAGAGGTTGGCATTAGGTTAAACAATATCGAAGGGGTTACGTTTAACTAAATTTTCATTAAATGTGCTCGTTATGGCAGATGCACTTGATTTGTGTGGACTAATATTGTAAAATCAATACAAGAATGTGAATTTAATATGATACAGAGATATTTTGTGGCGTTATAAAAATTATTGGCACCCGTGTGGGGATTTGCCAGTTACCTCCATCGGGTGCGTCCCCATGGGAATTGGGGGAAGCTCGCCGGCGCTGCAATCCAGCAGAAGTCGGAGGGTAGTGGGGAATTAAAATACTCACCGTGAAAGAAAAACTGGACTGGTCCTCCAGGTTGGGGGTTGGCGAAGGGCTAACAACCCTTTTCCGGAAAAAAAGTATTGTTGCGAAGTCTCAAGTGGAAAAAGCCGGACGGACCGATCGACGACGACCTAAGCAACGTTTAAAGGATAATGATTTGAAACTGTTTACATGGAATGTCAGAACTTTATATAGAAATGCATCATTGCGATTACTAGAAGAGCAAACATCCAAATACAAAGTAGACGTACTGGCTATTCAGGAAATGCGTTGGACTGGAGAAGGTATTATACATAAAAAGAACTGTGATGTATACTATAGTTGTCACCCAACGAAGCACCAATTTGGTACTGGTTTCATGGTGACCAAACGTATTAGGCAGTTAGTTATTGGATTTACAGCAGTAAGTGACAGGATTTGCATTCTCAGAATAAAAGGAAAATTCTTTAAGACAAGTATCATTAATGTACATGCTCCCACTGAGGATAAATCAGATGAAGATAAAGACCTATTCTATAAGAATCTGGAAAAGGCCTATGATAAATGTGTAGCCAGTGACATTAAAATAGTAATAGGTGACCTGAATGCCAAGATTGGCAAAGAAGAAATATACCAAGAACACATCGGTAGATTCAGCATACATGATGAAAGCAACGACAATGGGTCACGAGTAATAAACTTTGCTGCATCAAAGAACATGGTTGTCGGGAGCACAATATTTAATCACAAACGAATACACAAAATCACATGGACATCTCCTGACGGAGAAACGGAAAATCAAATTGACCATGTGCTCATATCCAACAGACATGTGTCTAATCTGATGGATGTAAGAACTTACAGAGGAGCCAATATTGACTCCGATCATTTCCTAGTTGGCACTAGACTAAGGGCGCGGATCTCCAATGTCAAAAAGACTAAAGGCAGGCAAGCCACTAAATATAATACAAACGCTCTAAAAAATGAAACAACTATGAACGCTTATAAAAGCTATATCAGCTCCAACCTAAACCTGAATGAAAATGAATCAATAAATGATATGTGGCAAAGATGCAGCGAAGTCATAAAACAAGCAGCTGAAAGCACCCTGGGACCAGAACAGAAGAAAGCACGTAATGATTGGTTTGACGAAGAATGTCAAACCGTGACAGATAAAAAAAATAAGGCATACCAGAGGAAACAACATCACAGAACAAGAGAATCTGAAGAAACCTACAGAAAACTGAGGAGAGACGAAAAAAGGGTACATAAAAGGAAAAAAAGAGAAGCTGAAGTTCGAGTATTAGAGGAGATAGAAGAATTAAGATATCGTTCGGAAACTAGAAAATTCTACCAAAAATTAAACAATATAAGAAAAGACTTTAAACCCAAAGTCAATATGTGCAAAGATAAGCAGGGATGCATCCTTACTGACAAAGAGAACATTCTTAATAGATGAGTAGAGTACTTTTCAGAGCTACTGGGAAACACTAGCAGCTATGTAGCGGAAGAAATGGAAGTGCTAAATAAAGTCCCCGTAGAACCACCAAGTATAGATGAAGTACAGCACGCTATAAAGAAGCTAAATAACAATAGAAGTCCTGGAAGTGACGCTATAACAGCTGAAATGTTTAAAGCGGGTGGAACAGCTTTAGTAAAAGCAACTCATCAAATTATTGTCAAAATATGGCATCAGAAACAGATGCCTGATGAGTGGAATATGGGAGTCATATGTCCTCTGCACAAGAAAGGGGACCAGTTAGAATGCAGCAATTATAGAGGTGTTACCCTTTTGAATACTGCCTACAAAATATTATCGCATATCCTGGCAACCCGCATACGGGCATATGCTGAACCTAAAATCGGACAGTACCAGTGTGGATTCCGACCCGGACGTTCAACGACAGATCAAATTTTCATACTACGTCAGATTCTAGAAAAATGTAATGAATATAATATCGACACGTTCCACTTCTTCATTGACTTTAAGGCTGCCTATGATAGTATACTACGGCCAAGACTATATGAGGCCATGAATGAACTACAAATACCTGAAACTCTTATCGACCTTACAAAAATGACACTATCTAAAGTTAGGTGTACCGTGAAGCTACAGAATGAGAATTCTAACTCTTTTGAGACAAATGTAGGTGTTAGACAGGGCGATGCGTTGGCGTGCCTCCTGTTTAACATAGCGTTGGAAAAAGTGGTTCGGGAAGCGAAGCTTGATGCTAGGGGTACTATTTTCAATAAATCCACCCAAACTATGGCATACGCAGATGATGTAGATATCGCATGTAGAACAGTAATAAAAGCTAAAGAATCCTTCGCAATACTCGAGAAAGCAGCAAAAAACGTGGGCCTACATGTAAATGAAAATAAGACCAAATTCATGGCTGCCACAAAAAACAATAGAGTGCGGGATGTGGGTCAGAATATTACAATTGGCGACCGCAACTTCGAAGTAGTACAAGAGTTTATTTATCTCGGAACCTCAGTGAATAAGAATAATGATATCTCAAAAGAAATAAAACGACGGATTATGTTGGCTAATAGATGTTACTATGGACTCTCCAGGTATTTAGGCAGGCCGAGCCTGTCTCGTACCACGAAAGTACGAATATATAAAACACTAATTATCCCAGTTTTGATCTACGGCTCCGAAGCATGGACACTGACAAAAGCGGATGAAGTGCTGCTAGCATCCTTTGAAAGAAAAATCCTGTGGAAGATCTTTGGTGCAGTGCGGGAAGAAAATGTCTGGAGGCGTAGATATAACTTTGAAATTGACAATATGTACAAAAGGGAAGGAAACAACGACATAGTAACGATCATTAAGGTTGGAAGGCTTAGATGGGCAGGTCATGTGGCAAGATACGATGCCAATAATCCAGTCAGAAGGGTCTATGAGGCCCAACCAATTGGCACAAGAGGACGAGGAAGACCGAAACTTCGTTGGAAAGATGGGGTTGACGCAGACGCAATAAAAATGGGAGCCCCCAACTGGAAAATGGCTGCACAGAACCGGAAAGAATGGCGAAAGAAGCTCGAGTAAGTCAAGGCCCCGCTGTAGGGCTGTACGACTATTGATGATGATGATGATGATGATAAAAATTATTGGCAGCGTTAGTATTAAAAATTATATCGCCAGCAATCAGCAAGACAGCTCAGGGCTTATAAGTAGTGCAAGGAGGCAAAGATTGCAAAGTGCAAGATAAGGCAATCTATTAAAGACAAAGACAATTGTGCAGTGCTAATTATAAACTTGTGAAACAGTGCATTTAAAAACTAAAGTAATTAAGAACAGAGTAAGGTTATAAAGTGCTACGATTTGACTCTCTCTGGTTGGAACTTGGATGGGAGTTTTACGGCTGCTTCGCTCGGCGCCTCATGGTACGGCTGCCACGCCAATAATTGGTCCCGGATGTCATAATAACATCATGACAGTCGTTAGTGGGGTTGGAAGTCCCCATAAAATGTACAGCGACTCCTATAATTGGCCTAACGGCTGTTGGCTGAGTATAAAATAAATAAATAAAAAGATAAATTATTCGAAAAACAGTTTAGTTCCTAAGTAATAACATTGTATCAAAACTTACGTTCAAAACAATTGTAAAGTTAGTTAGATACCAGATATTCAATTGTTAGGAGGAACTACCCAAGCCTTGAAAAATTGATGGCTGTGTGCAAGTGGGGCTCCTACAAAGTTGTATTTTTCGTAATATAAAAGTATTTGTGCTAGTCCAGAAAATGTTTTTATTTAATCACCAGTCCGCAGAGCATCTTTGTGTGTAATTTTCATTGTGGTAAA
Source organism: Agriotes lineatus (assembly GCA_940337035.1). Taxonomy (NCBI): domain Eukaryota; kingdom Metazoa; phylum Arthropoda; class Insecta; order Coleoptera; family Elateridae; genus Agriotes; species Agriotes lineatus. The sequence goes on from CALNHX010005113.1 coordinate 72,833, forward strand.
ATATCCCAGTAAAGAGGGATTTGATCTACAAAGTTCTCCCAAGTGCGTCCGACATCGAGGCCAGGTTACGGACAGTTAGAGACATCGGACAGCTGAAATTGTATGTGCTACGTTTGGAGGAGCCCTTTATTGATCCCTACGTCCAGAGTTTCGGAGCAGAAAGCCATCACGAGATTTAGAGCCCACTGTCTTTGGGTTGCATCAAAAATAGAATTTTTACGAAGTGTAGAAGCAGGTACCAGTTTCCAGATCAGTTCCAGAGAGTTTTAATCGAGGTGACATCCTTTGATTTTGCGATTTGGACCAGAAATTTGGAGCGTTTTTGCAGGAAGTCGAACAGCTAGCTGCCAGTCGCGCGTCCTTTTACGTCACTAAAACAAAAACCAGGTTATCAACAGATTACGTCATAATTATTTACATTGCATTTACCTAAGGCTTTTTTCTCAATTGTTGGTGATTTCAATTTAATTACGCTATTCTTGTACGAACGAACCATTCTGTTTTGCAATATTGGAGGTTAAACTGCCATTTGCAAGAAGGTCAGGTATTTGTCATACAAGTTAATAAGTTATACTCAACGTTTAGATATTATACCGGGTGTTGAACCTACCCCTTTAACTAGAATTTTTCTCATGCTATGGCCGGACCATTTTATCGAATTCAGTTACCAATAAATAGGATATATTTAAAAGGCAATAAACCATTTATTTTGCTAATAATAATTCTGAACAAATCCTCCTCAAGCTTTCTGTATTCTCAGCTCGCTGTGTCAAATATCTTATTCCTAATTCTGCTAAATCTCGTTCTGTTGCTTTTATTCACTCGATTTTGGGTCTTCCTCTTCCTAGCAGATTCTTCGCACCACCTGTCAGTACTTGCTTAACCACTCTTTTGGTTGGTAGTCCATACACATTACACATAACCCATCCACTTTGTTATCTGTGCCCTTACTGCGCTCATTATTTTGGTTGTTTATACAGCTTCATCAGTTTTTGATTGCTTCTTCTCTTCCAAAAATATAACTTTTTGTCATCTTTCTTAATATCCTCATACCTAAGCAAGCAAGTAATTTGTTCTGCTACCGACTTCGTAGCTTAGCAGCACACATGTAATGGTAAGTGAAACGTACCAGTACCGCGCGTTGATAAGGACGTAGGTTTTGCTAAACGCGCTACTTACGCAGCCAGATCAATGATGTGACATTCTACGAATTTTTATTGTAAAACTAGAGGTAAAAAAAATTTACTCTCACATCAAAGGCTCGCTGAGGATTTAGAGCTCCAAAAAAATATATATACGCTAACATACAGTTATTTCCACGTCTTTAGTCGTAACTACACCATTTCATAAAAACGCCAAACCTTTGGTTATGTTAGATTTATCGGGCAATCGAGAAGCCCAAGCGATATTTCCAACTTCTTTTATGCTTCTCAAATTAAAGTTAGCAATAAATTCATCCATTATTGCACAAAATGGCGATTAAAAATATATAGGTAAACTTAAAATTGCAGGTAATTGAAACAAGTTTTTCTATCAGTATGCTCAAAGTATTTCTTCAAATATGCAAGCAGGGTAAAAGTTAGAATAGTCTATTTCTATTTACTTTCTTTTCGAGATGCCATTTGCATTTACTATCACCTTAAAATCTAAAGCGGCGATTATTAGGCAGAATTCGTTTTCAGAAACTTTATAACGTTTCACAGCCATGCATAAAAGCAGCGCTGAAAACGTGAACATCTAGGATGGAATTTCAGATCAGACATTTTATGTTAGAACTTTGGTAACGCAAACACGTCCATACTTCATGATAACTTCACACATTTCCCGTAAATGCCTAAAAGTATTGTTCTTTGTGGGAGATCTCGACAGCTACTGATAAAACCCAATCTATCAAGAAAATATAGGAAGAAACTGCTACTCCATAATTAAGAATGCCATAGCTGGAAATCCCGCAGACACTTTAATTTTTGCCCAATAACAATACTAAAAATAGCACAAGCACCAATTTTGACTTAACGATTGACAACAAAAAACTGTAATATTTACTTCGCACATCTAATAAATTTAATGTTTTCTCTTGAACAATACAATGTTTTACTACTGAGTGATTATGATACAATAAAATGATTACTAAACACATATACTAATTAAAAACATTATTGAACTGGTGACGACTTACCAGTTACTCATTGAATAGTGTTTGATATACAACTGCTGCATATTTCAAATAAAAATTGCAAACATGTTTTGCTGCTTACTGACAGTCATAACTATTAGTATAGAACTTCTCAACGATATGAAACGATATTAGCTACTATACACAACACGTGATTTTGTTACGTCTTTTTGTCTAAGCTCTCTAACACCATAGGTGCTAGTTGCAAATTAATTTTTTTAATTAATTAAAATATTAGCTTAATACGACAGTACGCCATTTAAAGTGTAGTCTAGAAACTATCGAGTTCCCTTTCAAAAGCTCTAGTTTCAAAAATGAGCGTGCGAGGATTTTTTGAAAATTTTAACTATGTTAATTCTATCTAACAAGTGAATGGATGCAGATATTTTTTATTTTTCGACTTTGTTACGATTTGCGTTCTTGAGTGAAAATGATTATATCTACGCGCTTGTACGAATAGACTGTACTTTAGATAGCCGTAAACAATTTGCATCGTAAATATTTTAAGGTAGAATTTCCTAGGCAAAATGATCATATTAAAGTTACAACAGGCGAGTATTTAGCCGGTCTTTAGAAACGTGCCTTTCTCTGGGAAGACGGAAATATTCCAAGCCCACTGAAGGATTAAGGGCAAATTTATGCCAGGTTTATCTCGTAAACCAAAAAATTAGGCAAAACTATTTGCCGACTAGAGCAAATTCCTTTTAGTAGAATTGTAAAACTTTATTAGCAATCATTTGTGAGGTGTCGGCCGCTTGACCAATATTAGCGTATAAAACCTACAACGTTGTCGAATTCATAGAGCTATTATGAATTGTCTGTACGTGACAAAAGTCCAAAATTTAGAACTGCTCTGATAGGGTTATTTGGAAATTTGAGAACGCTTACCGAGTTTTCTTGGTCAAACTGGACTTAGAATTTCGTTAGTTAACTAGTAACGGTGTTAAACTTAAGTTGTTCTGTAAACGGCAGAAAATAAATGCAAGTATTTGTACTTAAGTGTCTTATTAATCTCGCAACAGTAGCTTTAGTCTTCGTGTACAAGTATATTTTGACTAAAAGGATTGCCAGTTTTAGCTTTAGACGAATTCGAGACAACTTTTAAAGATATAAATGGGCATTTCCTCTATATACTCTTGAAAAAGTAGTAAAAATCTTGAGAAAATTACTATTGTCCCAAAAATGTTTGAGTAACAGAAGAGCAGTGACTTCTGCCATCAAACCCTACTTTGTATAGTATACTGAGGCGAAAATCCTGAATAGTTTGACTAAGGGTAAAACATTCTATCAGAATTTTCTCGATTGCTCCAGGTTGGGAGGTTGAAACGTTGGGCTTGCACCTTACCACTTGTAAAAACAATAAATGCAAAAATCCCAGAAAACTGTCGCAGAATGCGGATTATCAAATTGGAGGGCGAACTACGCAACGAAAACGGATAATGAGAATTGAATGTTAAAATATACAAGTATTTGACACGAAGGAGCAGGTATTTGAAAAGCTGAAATGTAAAAATAATAAAGTTATATTAACAGAAATAAAGAAAAAAGTTAGACGAAACGAACAGAAAATCAATACATGCATTTCTATATTCTAATAATCTTATATATATTTCTAAAAGTCCTGACTGACTGACTCATCAACGCCCAGCCCAAACCCTTGGACCTAGAAAGCTGAAATTTTGCACAGAGGTTCTCTTTATGATGTATACAAGGAATAAGGAAGGATATTTCGAAATTCAACCCCTAAAGGGGTAAAATGGGGGTTCCAATTTTGTATGGAAAAATAATATTAAATAGACATTTCGACTTGAAACTTCGTAGGAGTACTCCTAAAAACAAATAAGCAAACACGTATTTCGTGATTTTCCGAAAATCAACCCTTTAGGGGGTGAAATGGGGTAAGTAAGCCTAAAAATCGATATGGGTGTCGTTATTGAGGTTTATTGGGACGTTGATTGCGAAAATGGCATTTATTTTTAAGTCCAAGACGGTGAACATGACATAAGGGAAGAAACGGGACGGAACGGGACTAGACTGGACGGGAAGGGAAGGGACGGAACGGGACGGGACGGGACGGGGCAAAGCGGGACGGGGCGGGGCGGGGCGGGACGGACGGGACGGAAAGGGAATGAAAAAGATGGGATGGAAGGGGAGGGGATGGGATGGAAGAGGAGGGGCGGGACAGGACGGGAAGTGACAGGAAGGGACGGGACTGGACGGGAGGGAAAGGGGCGGGACGGGACGGGAAGGGTCGAGACGGGGCGGGGCGGGGCGGAACATTATTTAATACACAAATAACGAACCTCGCGCGAACGAAGTCGCGGGTAAAAGCTAGTTAGTCATATAATTAAAAGCTCTGTCAAATATTGGAATGTAATAAAGATACGACTTTTGATTTAATATCTTCTGGTAACTAAATTTTGACAACAGGAGCCATTGCACCAACAGGTGATGCATCAATTCAATTGAAAGAGAAATTTATGGAGGATTTACGACTCTGTTAGAAGAGGTTTATACCGTAATACGCTTAAATACCGTTATTAATTTGCTAGAGGCCATTTGGCCACAAGAATCATGACGCGCGAACATTTGGGACAACGCGGAGAGTAAGAAAAACTCGAAGAATTCCCTCAAGAGATCCTGATGATAGTTCGATTACAGCCAGGTATAAATTAGCGAGTTGTGTAAGTTTTGCCGCGCCGCTAAAATCATGCATCCCTACCCTCCGGCTTCTACCTAACTAGCATGTCTTATCCCCAGTCTAGGTTTACCAGTTCGAGCTCCCCGAAGGAATATAAAAGGAAAATCCCGGTGTCCCAAGACAAGTTCAATTCTCAGTTTCTTCCCGAGAAGTCGAACTGCCTGAGTCACCCTTAACCCTGACTTGAAACCTCCCTCGTTTAGGTTAGTTGAACTGCGTTGAAGTGATCCTGTATACATAAAACCACCCTGTCCTGCTAATCTTCGAGAGCAACGGAACAACATCTTGTCGCTCAGATTAACCCCAAACTTACCCTGTCCATGAAAATCTTTGAACGCAATGGAACCACATCTTGCAGCTCAGATTTGTCTATCTTTCCGATCCAGTAGCCCGTGAAATCACCCTGCTAATAAACTATTTCTCCCAACAGATCGCCGCCAAGGCTCACCAGCTGCAAATGAACACGCACCGGAGCCGCTTCAAGTTTGGCCGGCGATTCTTAACGAAACGCCGGTCGCCAAAGCCGTTCTCTCACTCTGAAGTCTTTCAATATATTTTGCTAACATGGCTTACGATGGTTGTAAACTGCCTCAAAATCATTTTGGCTTTTGTCTTATCAATCCTCAAATCTGAAGAAACCCGGGACTAACAAGCTGAAACTAGATTATTTAATTGTGGTTTCTAGTCAATCGAGCTCCAAGTCGCAGGGAAGACCTTTTGTATCTGCCACTAGCAAACACTGCCCCGCCCGAAACGCAGAGACCACCCGCAAGAACTTTATTTTATTTTTTGTTTATAATGTACATATTTAAAATCAGGAGATTTCTTTTAATTTCTAAATTTAGTTAAACCAAATAAACATTTTATCTCGATTCTTTTACTCCAGCTGCTTACAACCTTGGACCAGAGCTACCCGCGTGAAGTAAACTAATCAGGAATTCGATCTTGAACGTCAGACTAAACTTGCAAAAATTACGAAACGCTACAAGGTTTTAATAACCTTACAGGCAATGAAAAAATCAATAAATTTAGGCCGGAAAAACCGAAATTGAGGTTAGTTTGACATAAGTAGTAGTAGTAGTAGATGTCAAGCGAATGACAGGCCGGCCTAAATTTATTGTCCGCCATAGTAGGTACATCGGGGTATAAGAATATATCAAGCAACATACAGTGTGGAAATTAAGTAACACATCAATTCAACAAGTCCGTTAATGTTTATTTTCAGGAAAACATCTCAAAGGGGTGTAGCGATTCAAATTGCAGGGCATATCATTTACATAATTTGCTTTAAATATTATGACATCATCAATTTTTTAAACGGCAACCTAGGTATATATGTTTTTATTTATTTTGGTAGAAAATTCTAATCTGTTTTCAACAGTAAAAAATTTTGAATAGGCTACATGTATGTATTATCGTTAACCTCGTTTTACCTTTCGGTGTAGAGGCTGGTGCTTTATGTGCTTGCAACTGGCGGTACAATGTTCAACTTGCCCCGGATTCGGGATACAGAGTTGGACCATTGTGTGAAGTGTGTGTCATGTTGATGTGTCGACCTTGTTACTCTATCTCTTAGGTCTGTGGTTCTGAGTAGAGCACAGTTAATTTGGTGCCCAACTGTGAATGGTCTCACCGAGCCCGATTCCAATCGCCAAGGCTGCGGACAAATTCCGGCCCCTCGGGATTCTAACCGAGGACTTGCTTACTAGCAAGCCTAGCGCTACCCAACTGCGCTACCCGGCTTCTGAATAGGCTACATTAGAAATAAAATAAACAAAAAACTTTTAAGTTCAAACTGTAAGGATAGTTAGCTGGGGTCAAAACAAAAACCGATTATTGTACATTTATTTGTTATGTTGGAATTATTCTCCAAGTCAAAAGTAATCGCTATTAAGTTTTTTTCTTACAAGTGGCACATTTTCAGTACTTAAGATACGATGTTACTTATGACAAAAACAAAGACATAAACAATAAAATAAGCAAATATCAACGAACATGTGGAACCATAAGAAAATCCCTATGGAAGAAAACAACAACAGAAACACAGCTAAAATTTTACACGGTAATGGCAGCACCGACATTGCTATATGCTTCTGAAATCTGGACAACAAAGAAACGCAACTCACAAAATATTCATACATCGGAAATGAAACTCCTAAGGTCGGTTAAAGTGTGCACAAGGCAGGACAGAATTCGAAATCAAGATATACGGGAAGAATTAGGAATATACTCCGTAAAAGAAAGGGGAGCAGAATATAAACACAACTGGAAGAACCATGTAAATAGAATGTCTAACGATAGAATTCCAAAGCAAGTCATGAAATATCAACCCGTAGGAAAAAGAAATGTGGGTAGACCGAGAAAAAGATAAATATAGAGATAAGATAAAATAAAGCAGTAACAGGAGTATAGCCTAAAACTGGAATGGAAGAAGAAGAAGAAGATAGGTAATCCAATAAACGATGTGGTAATTGGTATTTATCGAGAGAAAACTGGGAATGATAATGAAAATCGTCTTATTGATCTGTACCAACAACAGGATTTTTTACACATAAAAATATCCAAAAGTTTACATGAATCCAATCAACCAGAAGAATACGTTTCATAATAAGTTACGCTATTATGTAGCAAAAAAACTCGAGACTAATAGCAATAGATCGCAGGGTACACAAAACAGTGACATGTGTATCGGATATGTTGCCTGATGAGTGCAAAGATATATCTAAAATATTTGACCAAAAAACAAACGAACGAAAAAGGAAACGAATTATAGAATCTTGCCACCAGGATATAATTTGAATGACTATTTCGCTCACGCACTTTAAGCCAATCAAATCTTTTAAATTTCTTAAATTCATCCAATCAGACCCTAATTATTCGATAATTTTGCACTAGTGCAAATCATCGATAATTTGCATTAGTGCAAATTGCCTCGTCATCTAATTAGTGACGCGCTTGGGTGGGTTAACGCGATTCCCACTGTCCCTACCTACTATCTAGCGAAAAGACTGCCAAGGGAACGGGCTGGGAAAAATTAGCGGGGAAAGAAGACCCTGTTAACTTTTGTTTGGGAAATAGCCTGCAAAATACTCCTCTATCATACCAAATTGATTCTCATTTTGTAGAGTGCACTTTGTGCACTCGAAAAAATTTGACATGCACTAAGGATATTACTAATGATAATTTTACTGCATTTTTGTTTGTTTGTTCGTTAATGGACAAGGTCTAGCCATGCAGAGTACAGGTACCTTAGACACCGATTGGTGTGGTCATATGGTCAAAGTCCTACTTAGAATTTTGCCGCGACTAAGGAGTCCCAACTCTAGCAAAGGATCTTTTACATGATTTTAGAAGAGGGAGATCGATAGTAAATCACATATTTGCCCGGATAAAGGTACAATCAGAAAGTCAAAAACAACAAATAAACTTTTGTGATATTTATTGATTTAAAATACAATAAAGAGAAGAGCACTTTATAAAGCTAGTAATAGCGGCACGAAGCAAGTATAATTACAAGAATTAAGACACTTTAGCTAAAATATAGAAATAAGCACATACACGGCTACAAAACGAGCACGAGAATAAAACAACATTTATTACATGGACGGAAGGAGAATTTAACAGAAAAAGAAAACTGCAAATAAGAACAAATAAAAAAAAATAAGTTTGAAGAAGTAGAACCGTTCACATACTTGAGTACAGAATGTTATAGAAAACCGGATATAAAGAAAGAAATACAAAGAATATTGGTCGCATTATCGTACACTTAGGAGGCTACTCCATAATAAGAACGTATCAAGAAAATACAAATTGATAATTTACAGAAGTATTATAAGGCCGATAGTAATATTTGCTAGTGAAACTTGGATGTTAGGCAAAAGAAAAATTATGGTCGAGGAAATACTTACAAAAATGTATGGCTAAAAAAGATTACAAGATAAATAGTTCTGGTTCTTGCCGTTCGAGTTACATTGGACAGACTGGTCGTTCCATTGATCTAAGACTTCAAGAACATAAAGGTGGTTGCAAACACGCATCACAAAATCAGCCGTAGCTGAGCATACTTTTACAAATGGGCACACCTTAGAATTCGAACAGGCCAGAGTAGTTGCCAGAGTACCTCACTACTTTCCAAGATTGATACGTTGTTACGGTATTAAAAGAACTTTACGACACCCACCCAAGGTGAGCATCGCACCACGGAATCAGTCCTGAAAAACTGGCACACTTGCCCTGAAATCGGTTCAAAATAGGCTAAAGGCCACGGCTGGAACGCTCAGGGAGTCGGGCGTGAGTCACACGATACGTTCTGGGCAAGCGTGTTGCGGCATAATATATATATATAGGGTATGTCAGAATTATGAGGGCGCCACCAAGCCTGTCTTAACCCGACTAACCGGGCCTGGACGGTTAGACGGGAGCGAAGCACGCAGAATACTCCGTCGATAGGATTACTCAAGAGTTGCAAGGTCAAATAACAATTTTGAGATTGCCTTATGCAAGGATTGTAATTAGGTGCCAATCCGACCGCGACTACGCAGCTGGCTCACCCACCTGTACGCTCAAAGCTCCCTCGTCCCGTCGCACAATAATCAGTACACTGAAGGGGGCGCTTATCTGAAACAGAACATGCACAAGTCGAAACAAAACAATAGTTCCCTTAACTAACAAATCATGTATTGACTCACGGGTTACAATGGGGCAGCAGAGTGCGTCGCCCTATATCTATAAATAGATTATATCTAAGAACACCAGCTGGCGCGCGCTCTAAACCTAGCGACAGATGTTGAACAGTAATGAACAAAGTAGCACTGGTAACATAGACAGTCTGTAATTTGGAATGAATGTACAAATATGCAGGCGCGCGCTCTAAACCTAGCGACAGATGTTGAACAGTAATGAACAAAGTAGCACTTGTAACATAGACAGTCTGTAATTTGGAATGAATGTACAAATATGCGGGCGCGACGCCTTATGCAGCAAACAGTAATGAACAAATTAGCACTTGCAACATGGACAGTCTGTAATTTGGAATGAATGTACAAATATGCGGGCGCGACGCCTTACGCAGCAAACAGTAGTGAACAAATATGACGACAGTGCCTGTAGGCACAAGAGATGTGACTGGCTCGCTCGCGGCGTCCCAGTACAGCTCGTACGCGGGGCTTAATTGCTCTCCGCGGGACAGGTACACTCCCGTTCACAGCGGTAATCAGTTCAAAAACACATACCTTAATATGTAGGCGGTTGGGGAGGCTGGTACAGTTGAGTTGCGACAGGCTGCAGTCTTAGGTGGCAGGTACTTTCGATGTTCGACGGCTATAGGGATGAGTGGACATCCGCCATAATGGCGACGTGAGACGCGTCAGGACGCGTACAACTGGACGACGAAAAATGGGCCACTTTCGTTCTGCGGGACAGATCCTCGAAGGTCGAGATGAAGGGGGCACGATCCCTTACTTACGGGAGCAGGAACTGGGCTCAAAAAGCACCCACGCTACGCCGAAACAATTCGAAGCTCGCACAACCGCAACACCTCTCGAAGGTGAAACAATTCTCGCAGCGCTCGCTGCCACAGCTCGAGACGGGCAACGGAAAAGAGGGCCTCCACGGCAACAATACTAAAAGGACAACGGCAGGCGTCCTCGGGCACCAAAGGGGCCGAAGGACGCCGCCTGGATAACACAACCACCAAACGTCCGCTTTCTGCAACTCCCCAGAGGGAAGCGCTGCCACAGGTCACATCGGTCGCGTCCCCACGTGACTAAACCTCGGCAGCCAATCGCGAGGCGATAAAATGAAACAAATTAATGCCGGCGACGATGGTATCACGCCACAACGGCGTGTTTTCTAAAAGATTCGGAATTCTTGCGAGCGATAACGCTCGGCTGCCAAAGCGCCATCAGAGGGGGGCTCCAACCGACGAGAAATACTGCGTTTGGGGCCAAATATGTGCGAAATCATGATTCTGGAATTAGGCGATGGAGCCAAATAAAGAACTAAAAGGGTTTAGCATACGGGCACGCTGCCCTAAAGCCTAGGTGGCTATTTAAAATACCAAAATAACCTGACAACGTGAAGCCATAGAAATAGAAAAACATCCAAATAATGTAAACAGAGAAGATTGTTTCAGACTTAGTAAAACTTGGCCTCTTTTCATTCACAGTCTGAAGCATTGGACTTGAACGACCAATCAACGTTACTCCGTTCTGCACGGCTGGTACAGATGACTGTAAATACATCCACGCCTTCCTCCAGCTCTTAAAGCAACTTTGACTCTGATGATGCAAGTTGCACTGTATTGCGAAACGTTAGTCTATATGGGTGCACAAACAGTAAAAAGTTCAAATACGCCTAAGTATTCTAGTTCCCAAGGTACTCTAATAACACGGACCAAATCAGGGGTGGCTTGTAAGAGTTCACGAGCCACCAAAGAGCTTAACCTTTACACAAACCATTGCTTGAGTTCTCAAGGTGTTAGGCACATTAAGCCAACGAATGCTGGGTGTTTATCTACAAAGGCAACCCGGTCTAAGCCGAAATTTAGTAACCTCGAAAGCCTCAAACATTATATAGATAGGAATAAGTCAGATAATAGTTTTATTAGTGATACTATATTTCACTATCAGATGTAGCAACTCCTGCGACGAACAAAAAAGTTTACTTTAAAGTTAAGTTAAGTAAACATTAAAAAATATACAGCTTGGAGTGCCTAAATGCAATAAATTTAATTCAATGTATTAAACTACCGCCGAAGCGAATTCTCGTGTCTAGATTGATGGATAATGACAGAATCATGTAAAATGTAGATGTAATTGGTTTTTTACGAAAAAACGGGCGATGCAGAAGTGCGAAAATAAATTAACATCGTGCTTAAGTGTTAGCAAGGCCAAACGAAGTGTGCTGGCACTAAAAGCCAAACAGACAATTTTCGTTAATAAATGTCAGATGCTGCCAAGCCAGCCTGAGTAATAACACAACCCAAGAACATTCTAACGTCTATTTTAATTAAATAGGTCGATTCCAAATCGTACAATTAAAAGACACCTTGCTTAGTTTAATGTTAGCGGAATCTCACTAATTGCACGTTTAAATTTTTGCGTGGGCTGCCTGTAATTTGCAATTAAAATCCTAAAGATCTACATTTGCTTGTCAAGTCACGGTAGGCCGTGATACTGTTGCCAGTGAGTTTTATCTAATAACATTAACATTTGCTTGAAACAAATTGATACATGATAGCGGTTAAGTAAGGATTTTTAAGTTTAATCATTAAAATGTCGGTGTAGAAATCTACTTAAAAGTTTAAATTAGGGAAATTATCAACTTATCTACTGAGAATGCTATAAATCAATTCTTATTGGGCTATAAAACTACCGATAAATTAAAAAAAAATAGGTGAAAATTTATTGGAACGATTATATTCGATACTCTTGTGTCGGCATAGTATCTTAGTTCCCCAACTTTTTATTTTTCATTTTTATGGTTTCATAAGAGGCTTACTTCTACATAGAATATTACGACTCCGTTCTTCTGATTTATGTTTCCTCAAATTAACGCGCTTTTTTCTTTAAGAAACTGCCACCTCTGCCGATAAATTTACTTCTAGCATTCTTGGAAATGGTAAAGCAGTCCTAGATTTCGCAATCCGATACACAGATAGTTAAGTGCAAGAACTTTTTCGCAGCTAAGCTCTTAACTCTAGTTCGTCTCTGTTTGCTGAAACAGAAACTCAGCGAAGCTCGGATTTCCGTTAATTCCTTAAAACAAAATACCCAACAGAGGCTGCAGCTGATCCCAGCATCCCTTGAAATGGGACAACGCAGTGCGAATAACCCTTCCGCGTGAAATACTGTTTTTATTTCTCCTGCGAATGCTCCGACCTGCCTGCTGGCTTTTGAAGCAGCTGTTCACTTTAACCCAATTTGAACAATTTATGAAGACTATGATACTTTAACTAAATTTGTTTTAAAACGCAGTAAAGTTTGGTTTAAGATTAAATAATTAGTTAAACAATGAGCTTGATTCCATAAAAACTTAGATACTACAGGATGTTCAAATAAAACCATGAGTAGTATCATAATGACTAATTATGTACCTTGTGATGTAGTAGTGTAATACATGTAATGCAATACATTAACAGTTAAGAAATTTTAAAGCATGCAATAAATTTGTATAATATCTGTGGTAGTCATTATGTATTTCCAATATCGACAGCTATTAAAATTTTATTTATAAAAAATGTGGTTACTTTACCTTGTAGTTACCAGTATTGATGTTCGTCTTCACTCTACAGGGTTTCTCAACTTTTTGGGGCAATTTCAGTTAAAAAGTCTACAAACCAAAATTAATTGTTTATCTATATTTTCTTCTTCTTCTTCTTCTTTGAATATAGTCCTTCACCATACGCTTAATTGTATCTCTATTTTGTTTTATGTCTAGCCCAGTCCCATTGCTACAGTTTCTGATTTTATGTTCTGTACACTGTTCTCATTGTGTGGCCTGCTCATCTCCAGCTACTTGTTTCTTGTTTCGTCTATTATTAGAATATTTAGCTGGCTCCAAGCGCCACACACCCCGGTAGACTGTATTGAACTAGAGGCTAAATCAAGTGATGGTATCCAGATATGGAGATGATGATGCTGGTCAGCAGCAGTATCAGTAATGACGTAAGGCTCAAGATGAATGACATCGGCAAGGCTTATAGTACATATACTCACAGGCGACAATCGGATAATGATCTAACCGACTGTGACACTGTAGTGTGGAAAGCCAGGGGAAACTACCACACTAAGTTCCCAAGAAAACAATTATGGCATCACAAGTAAAACCATACCACGCTACTTATCACGGGACTCGAAACCTGAGATACGGTAGGGGGGGAAATTCACGATTAGACAATGTCGTCATCCTGCGAAATCCCTGTATAGACCGTGGAACAAAAATAAATTGTAAAAAAAAACAGCTTTTCAAATTTAAACATCAGTATTTGGAATAAGAATACGACAATCAAATTAGGCACCCAAAAGTACGAAGTTTATACAAGGCAGGTAAAGCAAATAACGTTGCACAAGAAATGGAAAGACTCGGAGTGGATATTCTCTGTCTGTGCGAAGTGAGATGGCCCGGAAGTGGAACCTGCAATATTGGCAACTACATCTTATATTATGTAGGCAACGATACAGCGATGCACTTACATGGAGTAGGTATCATGGTTAATAAAAGAATCAACACATCCGTAATAAACTTTGTACCGTATTCTGATCACATAATGTTGCTGAAGATCAAGGAAAAACCAAAAAATGTCAACATTCTACAGGTCTATGCCCCAACCACAGATGCAACGTTTGAAGAGGTAGAGCAACTTTACAGCCAATTGAAGAGTCTGAAATCTCAAACACACAATGAAGTCATATTAATAATTGGCGACTTTAACGCGAAAGTAAGAAAAGGCGGAGTAGAAAACATATAGTAGGACAACATGGTTTAGGGAAACAAAATGACAGGGCAAAACACTAATACAGTTTATCCAGAAAGAAAACATGGTCGTCTCTAACACCTGGTTTAAATTACCTCCTAGGAGATTGTATACATGGACATCACCCCAGCATAGTGTAAACAACATAGTGCGAATTCAGATTGATCATATATTAATAGAAAAGGTAAAGAAACGGACTAAGTAGTGTAAACAGTTATCCAGGGGCTGACGTAGGGTCAGATCATAATCCAGTGATCGGAAAACCCAAAATAAGATTGAAAAAGATACAACAGATCAAACCGAAGCGGTTGAACTTAGAACAACTGAAAGAGCCCATAACAAAAGAACAAGTTCGAAGTAAGCTGAATGAAAGATTGGAAAAAACTAAAAAACAGCTAATAACAGACAACACAGGAGGGATCGAAAATACATGGAATAACATTAAAAATATCTTTAACGCCGCTCAAAACGATATACCGGGTGTCAACGAATTTATTAGACAAGTCATATTTTCTAGAGTATTAGGTGTATTAAAATGAGATTTGGTATAGGTAAATGGTATAGGGAGAGGAAAGTTTTCGCATATTTTTCACTTTTCGGTCACTTCCGGTTTCACCGGAAATGGCTCCGCTTTCGAATTTTTAAATGGAACACCCTGTATATTTTTGCATATTTGGATTTCTGAGACAATTTTGGATCAGAATGTGACATTTTAAAAAGTTTTTAAGCCTACTTGATTTTTTTAGAGCCACTTTTAATATGGCATCTAGGTGGCCATGATCAGACGCAAACTAATCTAAAGACCTCAGGTGATGTCAGAAAATTACAATCGCAAAGTTTTAGTGATTAGTATGATAGATAGGAATAAGACAAGTTGGCAAAAGCACGTTTTCTTGTTTAACTATTTTTTTTCAAATGGCGACCCTTTTTTGACAAGCACTTTCCGAAAAGAGGATTTTTTGGCGAATCTAACGATACTAATTTATTTTCGATTGGATTAAAAATAAGCTCATAAGTTAAATATTTCTAAGCAAAATACTGGATAATAATTTATTTACTTTTGCCAAGTGTGCCATGGATAAGTTTTTAAAATGTCACATGCTGATCCAAAATTGTCTCAGAAATCCAAATATGCAAAAATATACAGGGTGTTTCATTTAAAAATTCGAAATGGGAGCCATTTCCGGTGAAACCGGAAGTTACCGGAAATTAAAAAATATGCGAAAACTCTCCTCTCCCTATACCATTTACCTATACCAAATCTCATTTTGATACACCTAATACTCTAGAAGTTATGACTTGTCTAATAAATTCGTTGACACCCGGTATTAGACAACAACACAGTAAAATATAGAAAACCTTGGATAACTCCAGAAATACTTAATCTGATAGAAGAGCAAAAGAAATAAGAACAACAATATTGACAGGTACAAACAATTGTAAAGTACAATTCAATATAAACAAGAAAAGCCAAAGAAGATTGGATGAGAGAAAGATGCAGGGAAATAGAGGAAGCACTAGAAAAACATGACAATTTTAACATGCATAAAATAATCGGGGAGACCTGCGGAAAATTCGGCAACTAAAGAAGAACTTAAAGAAATTTGGGAAGAATTTGTATAAAAAAATAATGACGACAGAAGAGAAGAAGATCTATTAAGATCCGAAAAACGCTGACTAGATATTTTAAAATAAGAAGTGATTAGAGCTCTCAAAACAATGAAACATGGAAAGGCTGCAGGTCCTGACGGTATTTATAACGAATTTCTAAATCTTGTGGCAGATGAAAACATTGTTTGCTAACGAACTTTTTCCACCAGATATACAAGACAGCTATTGCTCCTATGGACTGGCTACAGTCAGGTTTCATTACTATCCCCAAAACACCAAAATGCCATCAAATATGATCAATTCCGCCTCATAAGTCTCATGAGCAACATGCTAAAACTATTTCTGAAAATACTTCAACAACGAATATATAGGAAGTGCGAAACAGATCTAGACGACTCACAGTTTGGTTTTCGTCAAGGAATGGGATCACGTGGATCACTTTACAGTCTCAATATTCTGTTAAAAAAATGTAGAGACCAGCAGAAAATTGTGTATGCATGCTTCATAGACTTCCAGAACGCATTTGACAATGCGAGATACGACAACTTAATTAAATTACTCCCAGACAAAAGGCTAGACACGGAAGACATCAACTTTCTGAGAAATCTGTATAGGAATCAGTCTGCAACAGTTAGAATTAATGACGAAATCACAACACCAATTCCAATAAAGAAAGGAGTTGGACAGGGTTGCATCGTGTCGCCGATGCTATTCAACATCTATTCGGATGACGTTTTCGACAAGGCGTTACAGAATATAAATGAAGGCATCAAAGTCAACGGTAAACTTATAAATAACCTAAGCAGACGATACGGTAGTGTTTGCTCATGATGCAGAAGGTTTACAACGAGTAATTGATGCTATAACAGCCAAAGGAAATACCATGGGCCTGAAAATAAACACACAAAAAACAAAAACCATGGTATTCAGCAGAAATCCAAATGACCAAATTAACCTTATTATATATGGTCATGGTCAGCGTATCGAACAAGTTTCCAAATTTAGATATCTTGAAAGTTGGGTGACTGAAAACACGAACCCAGATTTAGAGATACGTACGAGATAGTCCAGCAACCTTGTCGCCTGACAGTACGGGGTACTTTGCGTCAAATCCGGTAGTTCTGATTTTTTTCATACTTGTTTATGATGTTGGCCCAATGAATAATCCAAGTTTGTGACCTCGAGCGCCGAACGCAACTTTGTCAAAAATCGAAAAAACCCCGAAAATTTCGGCTTTTATTCAGATTTTGGCGATTATAACTCTAAATCACTAGTTTTTGATGGTACCTTCCCAGACCGTTTTTAAAGTAGACTAAATTTGCTACAATATGAGACTAGAATTGTCTCTGTAGACCCAATAGTTTGCGAGATAAAGCTTTTCAAAGTTTTTTTTTTTGAACTTCGAAATGTTATGCAATATTTTAGACGCGACTCGAACAACTCTGGCGGGATGTAGTTCCAATTACCTCCGACGGAGTGTGCTAGTGTTGCTCGTGTGAAGTCACGAATGCGACCCACCTGTAGCACGTTTATAACCTACCCTAAGGTTTTTTATTTCATTTCAGTTTTTGGCTGGCCTGCTGCCCATGACGTGAGTGCCGTTTGAACTCAAAATCTAC
Source organism: Agriotes lineatus (assembly GCA_940337035.1). Lineage (NCBI taxonomy): Eukaryota > Metazoa > Arthropoda > Insecta > Coleoptera > Elateridae > Agriotes > Agriotes lineatus. The sequence continues at coordinate 90,415 of CALNHX010005113.1, forward strand.
AGAATGTCGGATCCCAGTCCCAGCGTGGGTTTGTGTTTTATATATAAAGAGGTGTAAAAACCCTTATCGCGTCGAGTATTTCCCTTAAATCAAATATTACTCCATCAAGAGCCACGAGATTAGTCTCTGAGCAGTTCAATTTCAGAGAACACTGTTGTCTCTGTGGAGACAAAATAACTGAAGAGTTCCTTGTGGCAGAAAGGAAGAAGCCAGAAAAAAGGAACAATGTCATTACTGCGGAAAAGATATCTCTCAATGCAACAATCTTGAAAGCAGCTGAGAAACGTGGTGATAAATGGGCTCTTAAAATAAAAGAGCGTATATCTGAGAGCACAGATTTGGTAGCCCTTGATGCCAGATACCATCGGTTTTGCCAAACAAAGCTCTACCAGGCACCACCAACAGGAAAGTCTAGGGGAAATCGTCAGCATTCCACAGTTGATGAGGCCATGGAAGGGATTTATTCATTTATGGAAGAGAACGCTGAGGAGTGTCAGTTCTCTCTAGATGAACTCATTGAGCAGATAGAAGGAGAACGACCTCAACCACGAACAGTCAAAAATCGCTTGTTTGAAAACCATGGGGAGAACATTTTGATAGTTGAGAGATCCTTCAAACACACGACTATTTGTTTTAAAAACACAGGTCACAAAATCCTCACCAGTACATGGTGTGACAGTAGAAGCTCAGATCCTCAAGCAGAAAGACTACGCGTGGTGAAGGCAGCTGCTGAAGTCATACGAGAGGATATACGGTGGCAAGTGTACGTCACAACACAATTCACACCATCCGACGACTTCTTCCAGAATGTAAATTCAGTTATCCCTGATTCTTTGAAACTGTTGCTCGAATCAGTAAATTTAAAAGACAAACGAAGCTGCTTGGATCCCTATAGAAAGACGTGCAAACATTCAATAATATCGGCAGTCAGGCCTCGCTCGTTCATCTCTTCATTACTGCATGGGATTGGTGTATTCTTGTATCACAAGTTCGGGTCAAAACATCTGGTTGAGTTATTGTCAAGAGTAGAAACTGCTAGATCCACTTTTATTAATATGAGGAAACTTTTAACCAATCGAAGCTTAATCCTGGCCGTACGCTACAGGTTTGCCAAGTACTACGTATATTCAACATTGTTATACGAGGCTGAAATATGGACTCGGAAGAAAAACACAGAAAAAAGTTACAAGCATTCGAGTTCTGGGTTTTCAAACGAATGTTGCGGATATCATGGACAGAGCACGTCACCAACGCGGAGGTTCTTAGAAGAGTCGGTAGAGATACAGAACTAATAAGAGAAATAAAAAAGCGAAAAATCTCTTACCTTGGGCACATATACAGGAACAATAAGTACCACTTGCTTCAACTTCTTATGGAAAAGAAAATAGAAGGGAGAAGAGGTGTAGGACGAAGGAAATGCTTCTGGCTCAAGAATACTCGGGACTGGACCGGATTGGAAACACATTTGCTAATTGGAACAGCGAAGGTAAAGATGAGTTTGCCAGAGTTGTTGCCAACCTTCAATAAGGAAGATGGTACTTTAAGAAAGAGAAGAGCATTTGTATTCCCATCGTCATTTGTGTTTTTGCTGGATTTTATATTGTAATTTTGTTAAACTCCATGCCTGTGGAGTATATGAGAAAACCAAAAATATTTATATAAAATTTATAACGTTCAAACGGTTAAGCACCGAGCTCTGTGGATTAGTGGTTAGCACGTCTGCTTAGTATTCAGGAGGTCATGAGTTCGATTCCCGTGGCGTCTGCTCTGATTCATGTTTTTACGTAGTTTTCCTGAATCAACAGAGCTACCTACCTTTTCCGTCGAATTCCGGGGCAGTACTTCTCCATCTTTCCTGGCCTTTCTTCTATTCGCCACCTCTTCTTTCTCTAGCTCATCCTGAAATCTTCGTTATTGGCCGAAGAGAGACGCAGCTCGCCCCTAGTTGGGGAAATTGAAATGACTTGAACCTTAACCTTTTACCTTTTGCGGTTAATCTTTGCTTTGGTAAGATACTGATTTAATCTAGGATGCCAATAACTAGTACTTCGCGTAGCTCAGCACGGGTTGATCAATATCCCGTTGTAGCGTTAGATGCGATAAAAAAATCAGGGCGCAAAAAACCAAATGAAATGAAACCTGAAGCGCTATTAGAGTCAAACGCTACTGCTGTCAAAATAGCGGGCACAATCTAACCAACATCCTAAATAGAAATAACTTACCGTTGAGGGTATTTACGATCTTATTAACACAAAAATGATATCGACAGGTTTGAATAAGGGAATAGACCATATAAAAGTTTAAATACTACTGCTTCAATGACACTCATTTAACTTCGACTTATTATTACACATATAAAGCAAATTTCATTAAATTCAAGGCGACCCTAAAATTCATAGAAGATTTAATAAAGAAACAATGTACGGGAATTAGACAAGCACAGGAGGATTGGTTCTATTTCACAAACGAAAAAAACTTGATTGAAATGAGCATTATCTAGTGTTCAATAAGAACTACTTAATAAAATGATCCGCATATTCCACCGCACGACGAGGCCTCGCCAAATGAACGCAATCACAAAAAAGGCTACTGTTTGTATAAAAAAACAAGCACTTTGTTCAACCGTCAGATGTACGCATATAACAACGATATCAACTGAATGTTGCTATTTATAAATTTATAATTAATTTAAAATCTGCAATAAGTAACCTCTATTAACAAACGCATTTTACAAAGCTATGCATATGCAGTTCCAGTTACAGCGATAAACGCAAGGATTGTGGCTGCATCCCTAGATACTCAAAAGGTAGAGTAAAAATACCCCTGACCTTTACTCGTCCACCACCTGCAATCGCAATCGGCCAGAATGAATTCCTGCTGACAGAGCTGAGCTATTTTATAACATGGGATGTGCACCTTAACAGAAGGTGGACGCCAATGTACAGCTCCTTCTATATTCGAAGATTATTAAGAGTTCCCAAAATAGCACAAAGAACATGGGGGTTACTTGATAACTGCATAAAAGAAAATCCAAACAAAACGTCGGACCGCTTGAAGGTTGAGCAGCGATCACAGTTTCATACCTAAGATTTTGGGCCGCCACGCCAGCGCCAGCAGGTAGTACTTTAAAATAACTTGAAATCGTGATTCAATCAGATGGGTGCAGCAAATCACCAAATCTGCACCTGCTTACTGACGCTTTTCGAGATAAATTCGTTTATTAAACGTTAGTAAAAGAAGACCTCAAATGCGTCTTACAGCATTAGAAGTAAAGTAAAAACACAAACATATCTAAAAATGGAAACTGAAACTCCTATTCTGAAGTTATTCGCTTGAAAATTCAAACATAAATAAATTCCAAATGCAAATCCAAAAACTCTCAAACACTATATAGGCATCCTAATATGCACAACGACGTGAAAAGTAGACGTATGAATTGTACAAGGGAATATGGAGAACAAATATTTTAGGCCGGTTGCAAACTAATATTTATAGTATTAAAGGTATTTTACTACTTTTCAGTAAAACGTATAGGTCTTTGCATTTCTTCTTTCTGGTAGAACTACATTTTATCATTTATTATACATACATGTAATTTTTAACATATCCTATAATGTGGATGTCAGTTGAAACCCTTCTGCCTTTTTCTTTTCATTAATTTGATTTTTAAGTGTATTTTGCAGACTCTGCTTTTAATTTCTCTAGTAAGTTCACGAAATTATTGGGTACTAGCAAGATGCCCGTTCTTCGTACGGACTACAAATGTTTTCTTCTCTTCTAAATCTTAAATAAATCCTGGTTAGCCTCCCCGTCACACAATAGGCTAAACTAAGGCCGCAAAACAATATTGTAGGATAAATGGAAACAATATTCTTTCGAAAAAAGTTCTCCTTAACTCTTTTATGCTTCACGTACCCCCTGGAAATGTGTATGTAATTGTCGTTGCCCTTGTATTGATTGATAAAATTATAGTTTTAGTATGATAATGAGATAAAATCAAAAGTATATGTAGTTATAAAATGTTGTATTCATAAATTATAGCAGGATACCTGTTTTCACAACTTGGGGGTGGATTTTCCGAAATCCTTTTATTTTATTCTAAGACATTTTGAGAAATTCGCGAAAACACAGTTTACCCCTTTTCACCCCCTAGGGGTGACATTTCGGAAAATTCGTTCAGACCGTTTTATCTTGAAATGAACCCAGAGCAAAAAAAAAATATTAACCTCCTACCCCTTTTCAGTTTTCCCTTTTTACCTCTTTAAGGGTGGAAGTAAAAAAATCCTAAAACCCCTTTCTAAATATTTGAAAAACACATCTATATGCTTAAAAAGAATGCTCTAACTCAACAAACACAAGAGATACAAGTGGTTCTATCATTCACGCCGAATACAGATTCGCACCTTTAAGGGTTGATTAGGGCAAAATTCTGAAATGTGTTTTTAGACATTTGATTTGGATACCTATGCATGCAAACACCTAGTCGATAGCTTACTGGGTTTAAGCGATATTGAGGAATTCGTGAAAATACACTTTACCCCTTTTTACCCCCTTAGGGGTAAATTTTTCAAAATCCCTGACACCACTTTTTAAATATTTTATAAAGACATCTACATGTCAAAAAACAAAGTGTTAACTCAATAAACATAGGAGATACGAAGGGTTCTTTAATTCATCCCGAATCCAGATTTGCTCCTTTAGGGGTTGATTAGGACAAAATCCTGAAATACGTTTCTAGGCATTTCCATTGACAATCGTTGCAAGTAAATACCAAGTCGATATCTCATCGGACCTACGAGATATTGAGGAATTCGTGAAAACACATTTTACCCCTTTTCGGCCCCTTAGAGGTCGAATTTCAAAAAATCCCTTCTTAGCACTACCTTACGCAACAAATTGAACCTTCCATCCAAATTTTAAGTTCCTAGTACCAGTGGTTACGGCTGTGCGTTGATTAGTCAGGGTTGTGACTTTCCTTTATATATGTATAGATTATGGCTAAATTTTTCGCATACGCATATGTCGAAGTCTCTCAACATTCTTCTATTAACATATATTTCTTTTTCGTCTTAAATATATTTAAAGGTCTCTTCTAATGCTGTTATCAACAACTCATTACCCTCGCAACCGAATTGCCTCTCATGTTGATGCATTAGAACGGTCTGAATATTTTTATATATTGATTATATCAGTTATGTGTACTATTTATGGTCCATTCTATATTTTGTAAGATGTATTGTATTCCCATGATTGGATGCTATCAACGGTTACTCTATAGTCCACGAAAGCCAAATACAGGAGAAAATTGACTCAATTATATTATCTATAAGAATTCGTTTTGTGAGGATGTGATTACTGGTACTAATTGTTTTTAAAACTTTAAATAATTATATGATAACTGATAGCATTGTCAGAACATTTTTAAAGTGTACGAACGTACGGCTAATTAGAGTATTTTACTAAATTACGACCCCGCTTGTATATGGGTATTTCATATTATTCCGCGTGTTAAGTTAAGCATATCGAATTTTATGCAGCCATTGGCTTTATAGCGTTACGCAGCTGTGTTATCGCATCGGTCTGTCTCGCCGCACACGTGTTTATTTATCGTTTGCAGCAGTCGTGAACTTGCTGTTAGGCATGTTTTCTAGCGAGCAATTTAAAACGCCACGGCCATGTATGTGAGAGAGAAAGCTATAGCTTTCCTGCCCCATTATATTATCGATCGCGATGTCTGACTGCTTTTTCGAGGCTGTCTGGGCGGTTTTTGGCAGTTCAGTTGGCATCCGGCAGCAGAAGAGATCAATTTAGTTTTTTAGGTGTGCGGTCAGCGGCGTCACCCCTTCGGGAGTTGGCGTCAGCGTGGCGTGCGTTTAGGTATGTGTTCCCAGACTTGGAGCGTGTCGGTTAGAGCAGTGTATGTGGTTGAGGGTTGTTTTGTGTTTGTTTCCGTCGAAATGCCCGGCGCTTCTGCGCTCGTTAATTGGACCGTGTGCCGATATAATCCCTGTGTGTGGAATCAAATGGAGAGAGATTTATCCCTAGTTAATTCTACATGCGATTATTCTAGTCGCATCGTGGCTTCTAGTTAGGAACCTGCGGAACAGAATCACCAACGCCTACTCTTCGAGCTCCTTTGTTTTCCCCCCTGAAACGGTCTTGGAAAATTCGCCTGACTCCCAGCTGCCCCCCCCCCTCTTTGGATGCCACAGGTGAAGCTAAGATAAGGTATTGTACTAGTTATAAGAATTCCGCGCTAATCAAAAAGTGTGCGCAGACGGTCATTATACAGCGCCATTTGCAGGCGCGCAGTGTTTGTGTAATAACTAATGCTTGTTTTCAATACACTTTGCCGAAATGCAGTGCGCGTAGAATACACCTTACCGATACGCAGTGTGCGCAGACTCACATTATACAGCGCCATTTGCAGACGCTCAGCATTGTATGTAACAGCAAAGACGCATCGCACCCCCTTTGTGGGTAACTTGCACTGTAACATTGTTGTACCGTATGTGTCTGAAGAACTATAAACCTATTTGTTTAACGGTCCCGCTGTATTTTCTTTGTATTAAATGCTGCGTTTTGGGATAAGCAATTTGTAGTGTCGTCGCCCGATTGGCGACTGGTGTCAGATTGGTGTAAATCGGATCCTGGATGAATTTTGTGAGCGTCAAGGTAGGTTTTAACGCTCCAGCTGCCGTCTCCGGGGAGCCCCAAGGCTACAAACCTACTCCACCCTGTTTGGCTTTCGGGTTTCTGCCAGACGCTGGCTTAATTCCGAAACCGATGGCGCTTTATTATTTTGCAACACCCTGTATATGTCGTCACGCTTGTTCCTAAGGCGTCCCATTCTTAAGACCGCGCCCATCTTCCTGAGCATATTCAGCCGTGGCTATTAGCCTCTTCTCGATAATTCTAGGGCAAGTGGTGACATTTCCCGGACGTGATAGTGTCGTGGCACTCTCGTACCCCGAGGTGTCGTACAAACAGGGTTATACCGTAACAGAATTTTAGTATTTTATCTACGAGTAGTGATAGATCGAGGTCTTTTATTTTTGTCTCTAACTTATTTTCCTATAGATTTATTAATAGTCTCATATGTAAGAGTTATTTTGGACTATGGAGCTAGCTTTTATGGTTCCGCTTGTACCTCCACTTTAAAATTAGTAGACAGATGTCAATATAAAGCCATAAGCATATGTCTTAAGTTATGAAATCCTCCCCAATTCTACCCATGCTAGCAGAAGCACAAGAACCTCCGCTAGACATACGGCGATATTTGGCAAATAAATAAATTTGTAATGAAAATTAGGACTAGTGCAAATACACAGCTATTAGATGATATTTCAGTATTGTCCAACTACAAGCTCACAAATAAGTTTTGGAATAAGAAAAACGCACCGCCTCTATCAGAACCATTTACCGAAACTGCTAACTTAGATAAGAAGAGTCGTCAGTTTTCAATATTTGATAATCAATACTATTCATTATGGTGTAAATGTGAGATTCACTTGTTCGAATTCTATTATTAGACCCAAAATTCTGCACATAAGCATACTGATTGTATATTTTATTTTCTCCCACTGAAGCTCATAATTTCTAATATGGTACATTGTTATATTAATATTCTATGGTTTTTCTGCCATTTGCTTTATAAAGAATAAGTTGTAAAGGGTTTGCACTTTTATTCATTTTTAAAATAATTTCTTAGTATTCTGCCATACAGCCTACATCTGAATACCATAACACACAGATAAACTTTTCCGCTGAAATTTTGTCACAGCTCTATTGTACATTTTCCACCTCACAACTTATTTTTCAGCTTAGATCTGTGTCTGTTAACAAGAGTTGGTAGACCTCAAGTTTTCTATTATAATTGGATCGACATCTTGTGTCTCATACTTTTTCCGTACTGAAGTTTATCTATCTCACAGCGTTATTCCCAGTAGTAATCTAAATGTTTTTATTTTTATTACTTGAACCACTTGTTTGGTCCTACTTGTTTCAGTACACATGTGTGTTTCATTCCCTAGTGCAGATTACACAGAAGTTTTATAGAGTTTTATTTGTGTTCCACATAGTATTTCTGACTCATCATTTTCGCTTCTACTTGTATCGATGAAGATATTTGACAATTGCTTTTTTGCACACGTATTCATATTGTATCTTTTAGCTGCAATGTTGGAACCATGATATATTCCACATCATCTCTATTATTTGGCTTTGCCAGAGTAACACAATAGTATATTATATCAGGAGGGACTAAAATGCACCATTTAATCCCGCGAGTGGAGTTTGTTGCCTCGAGAGCGAAGCACGAGGGCAACAACCACTCAAGGGACTTAGGCACTTTAGTCCCGAGATATATACGCAATTTTTGTCACTTTTGGGAACATTATCATCAAACATTTCCAAACTTTGGAATCTGTCAATTTGGAAACTGACAATTACAATTTATTAAAAACTGAATTGCAGCAGGTCCTGGATAGCCTGAATCAGTTGGCAGTATTGAAGTGTATTGTCAGTATATGTCAAATTCGAGATTTGCAGGTTAAGTTTTGCGCCAGTGTGTGTCAAATGACAAACAAAACCTAACCTACTAACCTCGTGTGTACATAAATTTACCATAGTTACGGTATCATTTTTACTTTAGTCCCTAGGGATTCGATGAGTTACTTTAGTCCCTGTTTACGGGGACTAAAGTATCAACTTTAGTCCCGGAAGTGCAAAATTTTTTTATTTTATTATGTCGTGCTTCGTAACAGCCTTATCTTCCAATAGTTGGATAACACAGCAAACTTAATAGTATCTTGTCTGTTCCTGTTTTGTTCTGTTTATTTCACTCTGTCCAATTATCGTCATCGTCAATTATATTGCACCGCAGTTGACACAAGATTTTTGTGACTGTTGAAGTCTGTGCAGATCGAACCCCCATTTTCTAATCTATATGACTAAATGCGATACCACTGATCCACCTGTATTGCAATTATTATTCCTATAAATAATTTCAAAATGGCATTGAATAACGTGATTCCTCTGTAGGTTTTGGTATTTTGCTTGTTACCTTTTTTTAAATTGGTACTGCAGTCAGTGGCGGCTTGTAACAATAAACTAAACAAAAAATTGCAATGAATGCCTCACATACATTTCGTCTATGTTTTAATGCAAATATAACAAAGATTTGTAATTTTAATCATCCAAAAGGAAACGTCATATGTACAATACACAACCAAAAGTATTCAAACACAAAATGAACACAAGATTTAAAAAACGAAACACGTGTGTTACTCTCTAGCCAATCAGAATGTGCCACTTGTGAATAGCACAGCCGAGGTCCAACCATGTAAGTTGGTAAAATAAATCAACGCCACAGACTCAATTTCTGCTTACAAATAGCTCAAGAATCTTTATGTTCCAAGTAAAATACTTCTAATTTGTTCAAACAATCCCTGTATGATAAATAAATGGCATGTTTCAATAAAAATGCGAAACGGATTCGTACGTGCTCTGAAAAACGCTAAAAGACCTACAAAAGCAGCTCAAAAATCAATGACCTTGGAATAATTGATAGAATCTAATTTGTTTAAACAACGATCCCAAGTATTGTTTCAACGAATAGAACTAATTCATTCTCAATTGCAATTAAAAGCATGGAAAATATGAAAAAAACACGAAAAATAAGGAAAAATCGAAACATATCACATAAAAAATACAATTTCATTTATTTAAACAATCAACGCAATTGAAAATTTATTGGAAATTACAATGTCAACGTATTTCATTAATACAAATCGAAAAAATGAGATTAATGCTGATAAAACTGAATGACACGCGAAATTCGGTTGCGATAATCGCGACTTTCAAATGCTGCTGCCGCCATTTTCTTCACTTTTTGGAAACGGCAGCAGCGGTTTTTCTTACACAGAAATTGATGATCTTTCAGATAACGTTTAAATTTTTATGAAGTTCGATGATACTAGAAAATAGGATCTAAGGGATCACTTATCTCCCTGCTGTCGCTGATAAGAGTTCTCACGGGGGTTGGCAGCACTGTTTTGTTTTATAGCCCTACCTAAAAAATTTTTAAAATATTTTTTTATAGCGCCTTTCGGTCTACACGTGGCAGCAGTGTCATTTTGTGTTCCCCCATCAATGACGTAACCTATTAGATATATGACCTTGAAAAGTTTTATCACACTAGACTTAGTGTCACCGCCGCTCAGACATAATTATTGAACCACCAGATATATTATTAGCTAATAATTACATAATTTTCTGGGTGATCTTCCAAAGAAAAAAAATTACAATCAGATACACTTAGGTGCAAAAGCCGGCCGCCAGCTCAGCGATCGGAGGCGTGTAGCTCTTTAAGAATGAAACGGTGGAACAGTAATTAAATAAATGCCCAAGACGCCAACAAATTTTGAAATAACTGCGAATGCACCCCGTTGTTTTAACGAGAATTTGTAAACTTAATACCTAACATTATATTACACTTCCTGAAAGATAGCTCCAAACAAAGTGAATAACCGTAACTAAACTCAACCCAATATACTGGCATAAAGATCATATAATTCCGGGTAAATGTTACAGTACAGGTATATTACAATTATCACATTAAGTGGTATCAATCAGAATCGCAGGATCGCTCTAGATTAATTAATTAGATGCTACAACATACTTACAATCTTACAACACAGTACAGCAATGTTACAAATTGCACAAGTTAAAAGGGGCGGCTCCGCAAGCTACTTGGCCCTCAGAACTTCCTGGGCTCAGTCTTGGAGAAAACTTAAACGCGGCTCTCGGCAGTTTTGACAGAAACTGACACAAAATCTAACCTGCTAACCTCGAATTTGACATAGACGTACAGTGTCGCCAACATACTATTCATAGCGAAACTCCGGCGAGTCGCCGGTGAGCCGCTGGCGAACGACTATGCATACGGGTGTTAGTTATTAAATTACAGATGATATTGGAAATGTCTGCCTTCTTCAATACACAGTGCAACACGTCTGTTCATTTAATTAAACACTTTTTGTAAAAGGTGAGGTGTAATTCGTAATTGTATTACATTCTTCTACGATACTTTGTCGTAATCTTCTAAAGTATGCACTGGTGTCTTAAAATGCAAGGGAGTTTCTCTCAAGAAATTGGGATTGTTGGTACTCCACATTTTCATCACTTGCGAATTAACGTATCCAGATAAACAAAACCATGATTCGTCTGAGAAGAACGTCATATCCAAAGCATTATCATCCAGATTGTCTTAAAACCAGGTACAGTACGCAACTCGTTTATTTTATTCTGGTTGCAGCAATTCTTAATGAAGTTGTACTTTGTAGAGAAACAAGTTTAACTCTTTTTTTTAAATGGTTTGACAGGCACTTTTTTACTTCCTTTTACGATAAAGGAAGTATTGGATTCACCCCAAAAATTCGAAATTGAGTTTTCAACAGATCTTCACGTTTTAGAGTCCCCTGAACCCAAAAAACATATTTTTGTTCATTGGTCTGTCTGTGTGTCTGCTTGTCTGTGAACAGAATATCTCAAAAACTAAAAAAGGTATGGCGTTCATATATAAGTTTTGTATACTATCTAGATGCGACAGCAAGCTTTTTCAAAAAATCACATGACCGGAAGTAGGTGTTTACTCTTGTGATTTATTAGTTTTTTTCGGTTTTTTCAAAAACGGCTTTAACGATTTTTTCAAACTTTACATTTTTATTACATTTTTAATGTGTATTGATGTGAGATAAGTGATTTTTCAGTTGAATACTTCTAAAATAGGTTTCTTTTGTTTTCTTTTCTATTTTTTTTATTAACTCCTATTTTAAATAGAACACCAGGTACAGTATTACATTTTTGAATTCAGCTTAAAATTTTAGAGAAAATTTGTCTCTTTAACTAACGCCCTATTTTGTACCGTTTTTGTAGAATTTGTAATTTTTGAAAATATTTGACAAATGCTTAAAAATTAAAAATCTAATTTTTGGACCAGATTTTTAGTTTACACCCCCACATGCACCTACTTTACGATTTTTGTATTTCGCTTAAATGTGGGGGTTTAAACTAAAATAATGTTTACGGGCAGCTTATTTAGTTTACACCCTACTTCTTTTTCCTTTGCTTTGTTTTGAAATATCATGCTTTTAATTGCGAGGTTAGATTAGGTTGGGTTAGGTTAGGTACGTTGGTGTGTTGTGCCTGGCGTGCGTTTACGGCGGTAGGGGGCACTGGTGGTGGCTTGGCTTGTTAGATCCTCTTTGCGAATAGCAGAAGTTTATAAATGTCAATAATTTGTATTAATTAATCTTCAATAAAAAGTTTAGAGTGTAAAATAATTTAGTTCAACATAGACTAATTTAGTTTACACCCCACATACAACAGGTTTTTGATTTTTCTATTTAGCTCAAATGTTGGGGGTGTAAACTAAAAAAGTTCCGGTTTGACATGTACTATAACTAAGATTAGTTTCCTGCGCCAACCTAAGAAGCGAAACGTATGTTCTTGTGCCATCCGAATTCGCTTCCTGCCAGCTCTAGTTCTGTGACCTACACTACCAATTTGTTCAAAATTGGTAACAGTATGCTGCAGTTGACGTGGGAAATGATCTTCAATTACTGCTGCTTCAGGAAAACGCAATGTGAACTCGTATAAACACAAAGGTGGATCATGCATCCACTCACCATCTTCTAGATGCGAGTTTCGATAATATGACTGTATCATAAAAATTTCTTGTTTTTGAGAAAACATCGTTATAAAAGATGGAATAAAGATTTATTTATTTATTTACAAAAGTGCATACAGGAAAAATCTCAAATAGCACAAAACATGCAACATTCACACAAATACAATAAAATAAAAGATCCAGTATTTAGGACATTTTTGAAATAGGTAAATGATATGTATAAAATGTCACAGTTTACTCTATCATTGAAGGTTTTAGCCATAGGCGTAATGCATGCAGTAGAACCATAGTTCGTTCTGTGGAATGGTATAGAAAGTAAACAGTTACTTCTCGTTGTCTTCTGTGGCACTCTGAGTCCAAACTGAGCTAATAGCTCAGGAGAGACGATGAAGTTATTTAATATTTTATAGGTAAATGCACAGTCAAAGTTTTCGCGACGAACTTGCAGGAACTTTATATTTAGGCACTTGAGTTTATCACTGTAAGACATTTCCCTATAATTTGCATAATTTTGTATCCTTTATCTAACAGACTTGTCTGTCTGGGACGCTGTTTCAGCAGCCAAACCGTAAGAGATAGAGAAAAAAGTTATTTAAGTTATATGTTTGGAATGGTCATGTCAGGTCAGGAACCGAATTTCAGTCTCTAACACTAATTATTATCTTAATTATTCTAATCCTAACTTTTTAGGTTAGATTCTAGGCAAATTTTATCAAGGCGAATGCGACTGGTAGTTTGCTACCAACAATGACGTCATATACGTACGTGTGGTGAATACGCGTTCTATTTGGAAAACGGTCCTTTTTGTTTTTTTAAATGAGACATTTGTCTCACTGGGTTGCTAGTAATATATAACTTAAAAAGCGGCTCTGTACCCTTTCCAGGCTGTTTATATGTAAATTGTAAAAAGGTGACCAAACGATTGAAGAGTACTCCAAAATACTCCTCACCATTGTTATATACAACGTGGTTATGGCCTTCGGGTCATGAAAATCCGTAGTTGCACGTCTAATAAAACGCAACATCTTTGATGCACGGCTTATGATATTTTCAATATGAGAATTGAAAGTTAGCGTTGAATCGATGACCATTTCAAGGTCCCGAATTTTGTTGACCACTTCCAGAGTCTGGCCGCATAACGTATACTGCTTACATATGTAAGACTGTTTCCTATGAAAGGATATGGCTTTGCACTTTGTCACATTCAGATACAACTTATTTTCTTGACACCAAATTTTCAGCTGGTTGAGGTTTTCATGCAACAGTTCAGCATCTTCCGACGATGTGATTGGCATCTATAATTTTATGTCGTCAGCAGAGAGTAGGCAATGTGCGTTTTTAAAGAGTGAGACAATGTCATTTATAAATAAGCTGAATAATATTGGGCCAAGGTGGGATCCTTACGGGAGACCTGACGTTATATTAACTTTTCGCGATATTGCTCCATTTACTTTTACCTGTAGAGTTCTTTCTATTAAATATGATTCCAGCCAACCTAGCAGAGGGTAGTCAAATCCTATCTCATGCATTTATGATAGTACCGTGAGATAAAAAAAATGATTCTGAGCAGGCCTTGATATATGTTATATGTTTGGCAGTACTGAAGTGTATTGTCAGTCTATGTCAAATTCGAAATTAAAAAGTTAGGTTTTGTTTGTTGTTTGACACAGACTGACGTAAAATTTAACCTGCAAATCTCGAATTTGACATAGACTGACAATACACTTCAGTACTGCCAAACGTATAACACATATCAAGGGCTGCTCAGAATCATTTTTTTTATCTCATGGTAGTACACCATGATCAAGTCTATCAAACGCCTTCTGGAAGTCAGTGTATATGCAGTCTACTTGCAAACCGCTGTCGACTGAATTCAGCAAGTAGCTTTGATATATTGCCAAATCAATTGTCGTCGATCGACCTCTAACAAACCCATGTTGTTGGGTATTTCAGAAGTTCTTGTAAGATTCAAAGATGATGTCTGTTATTATGGATTCCATCACTTTCGGTATTACAGACAATACTGAAACGGGTTTATAGTTAATAATCTTATGTTGAACTTGAAGAGTTTACATACACTTATTCAAAGTAGTCAGCAAACATATTGGCCACTGAATTGGGATTATTCGATGCATTACCATTTAAATATAGTTGACTAAGTAGACCGTGGCTTTTACTTTTATCATTTACAAAACTCCAAAACACCTTTGTGTTATTAGGAATAAGTTGTTCTGTACAGTTTCCTTAGTTTGACATATTTATTAGAGTCAGACTTGTCGTTGGACATTTTGTATTTTTGATAAGCTTTGTTCTTCTTGTTTAACCATGATTTTGCATCTACACTAAACTACTTCGAATATTTAGACTTTTTACTTATGATTTTAGATACATATAATTCAATAATTGGAAAAAGGTTTCTATTTAAGGTTTCTACAGCTTGATCCATTTGTAAGTTCTGGAGTGATCGACACAAATCAAGGTCTCATTTAGTCATATGATCGTAATTTGCTCTTCTGAAATCGGAAATGATTTTGTTGTGAATTACTGGTAGTGAGTTTTTAAGTATAGAATATTGTATGAGTAGGAGAGGATGGTGATTATCTTCAGGCACAAGCGCTATATCAGCTTTACAGAGTGACAGGTCCTCAATATCAGAGAAAAATAGGTCTAGTAGTTTACCATTAGAATTTAGAAGATAGTTATTATAACATACATACAAAATCTGACAGTTGTCAACAATTTTGAAGTAAATATATTGGAGCCAGTTTTAAATGCAGCAATTTGTTCTTTCATAGCCATTTTGGATCATACTTTACTTTTCCTAACAACGAGTAGGCTGTTGACAGCTGGAAGACCCCTAAGAACTACAGTGACTATATAATCACAGTGTGGCCATACAATTGTTGGCTGGTACTTTTGAATCCAATGTCAAAATCAGATTTTGCGAAAAAACCATGGTGATGTGATAAAAAAATAGAATTTTTTTAACGGTGTAAGCGACATTTGGTAACAAAAAATTACTAAAGTCAAAATAAAATTTGACAATTATTCATTTGCTGAAGTGAAAGATTGTTATTCAAAATGACTGATCCCTCAAATACAATAAAATACCACAAAGGAGTTGAAATGTTGAAGAAATATGAGTCATACGGTGTCTTCAATTTATTACAATTAATTGAAATAGGAAAGTTCAAATCCAAAACACAAATGATATAACAACATTTGTAGAAATCTTCTCGGTAATTTCATATGCTTTATTAACATCTAAATTATATTAGATAGGTACATGGGCTAAACCCCAATATAGCCCACTGGTGCTTAGGCGCATGCGCGTGATAATGTGATTCTCAGTTACAAATGTTCAGACAATGGAGGCAAAACACGGGAGTCTCATGCCAGACCCAATCTTCACTACCGTCAAGGTGCGAATTTAAGTTAGCTGCAGTTTAAGATTTGTGTGTACTTAGTACAAAAATGCCTGTGTATCACCGTAAAACAAGCAGTTAGTCCAATCGTCGACAATAATATTGAATTTGAATTTCCCAATGAGTATTTCTCTTATTTATAGCTTAAAATCCAGTTTCACCATTGGCATAATAGTTCCTTTATGTTCATATTCCGTAAATGTCAAAATGTACCAGTGGGCTATACTGGAGTTTTCCCGACATTAACTACTTGCTATACATGTTCAACCTGGAATTGCAACTGTACACCGCAATAATCTATTGAGCTGTGACTTACGAATATTTGAGCAATATAAAACTTACAGAAAAATATTTATTTCTCTGTTAAATGTTCTGGTTTGTTTAATGTTAATACTGTTCTGGATATCGTAAATAACTAATTTGCGAAAAACGTCAAAATATGGTTCTTTTCCGTAGAAACAAACTATAATTTGGAAAACTCACGGCCGCGGGAAAACTAATAGCGGATTTCATCCACTCAAACTTTTGACAAGTTATAAAATGTCAATGTCTTATTTTGACATTAGTAACTTTTTGTAACTAAACATTTTGTACACTATTAAAAATGACAACAACTTGGAATCCTTTTGCCTTCAGCCAATAGAAAACATGACCACCGTATGGCCACACTGTGATTATATAGTCACTGTACTAAGAACCAGTCGCCACTGACTGTAGTAGACTTGTTTCTCCAAAATATTTTTTGCACTTCCGGGACTAAAGTTGATACTTTAGTCCCCGTAAACAAGGACTAAAGTAGCTGATTTAATCTCTAGGGACTAAAGTAAAAATGATACCGTAACTATGGTAAATTTATGTACAGACGAGGTTAGTAGGTTAGGTTTTGTTTGTCATTTGACACACACTGAGGCAAAACTTAACCTGCAAATCTCGAATTTGACATATACTGACAATACACTTCAGTACTGCCAACTGATTCAGGCTATCCAGGACCTGCTGCAATTCAGTTTTTAATAAATTGTTATTGTCAGTTTCCAAATTGACAGATTCCAAATTTTGGAAATGTTTGATGATAATGTTCCCAAAAGTGCAAAAAGTAGCGTATATACCTCGGGACTAAAGTGCCTAAATCCCTTGAGTGGTTGTTGCCCTCGGGCTTCGCCCTCGAGGCAACAAACTCCACTCGCGGTATTAAATGGTGCACTTTAGTCCCTCATGATATAATATACTATTAGAATAATGTACAGATATTACTCGTACATATTAAATCGTTACACATATAGTTTTGAAATTCTTTCAATAGTTAATTTAATTAGACCTTTTTGAATGCAATATCGCTCTTTTAGATATTATAGAGTTTCTTATGCTCATTTCGAAAACTAAATTTAAATAAATTTTGTGTAAGTTAAAAGTGCTACAGCAGAAATTTTATATCTTTCATAGAGTTTAATTAACCCTCTGAAAATGCATGCTTCATTTTTAAAATCAAATATTAACTTTTGTATAATCAGAAATTTACTGTTCATGCGTATGTCAGAATATTTAATCTCTAATAACAGTGACATAGAAAAGCCTTCTCTGGACCAGATAAGCTCGAGGATTTCGCACAGGCGACATTAAATAAGATGTGATATCTACTACACTGGCTTT
Source organism: Agriotes lineatus (assembly GCA_940337035.1). NCBI lineage: Eukaryota > Metazoa > Arthropoda > Insecta > Coleoptera > Elateridae > Agriotes > Agriotes lineatus. The sequence goes on from CALNHX010005113.1 coordinate 108,181, forward strand.
TGCAAAATATTTTAGCCAGTAAGACCATTTAGATCGAAAAATCGCCGACTGAACATTAAGTCGTCTAATTTATTGCATTACATTTTTTCTCACTACTGCTCTATCGTTTCTACCAATGAATTCTATTTTGAAAAGATACTCCCATGCAGTTGAATATTCTGAAAAGTAGCTTAGACAGTAAATGCATTATCTGAGCCTCGTGGGCGTAAATCTTGGAAGAGAGCAAGGTTCCTGGCAAGTTCGCGAGATTTTCTTATCTGGATCCGTATATATCAATCAATTTAGTGCGGGTTAAATAAGTCTGCGTAGGCCGCCCTCCCGCACATAAGTCTGCATTAAAGCTAATGCTTGTCTGAAAACTCGTAAATTATTAACTACTCTGAAAATAACTGCAATTAACAGTAACTTTTTGGCCGAAACGCCGTTTCCTAACTGTTTTCGAGATTTTAGACGGCATACTAATTAATGAAATTGTAAACATCCTTATATTAACAAATTATAGGGTAATATTTGAATATGATATATATAATTTACTTTTAAAAATTAATAGATTTATAAATCTGCATATTGGATGCAAAATGGATGACCCAGGCCAGAGAAGGTACCTGTGAAATACCAGCTGCTTTCGGTAGTAATAAACTGGTCGTATTGGGCGATCAAGGTTTTTTTTAAATAGGCCTAATTTATTATCATGGTTTTAAGTTCAAGTTTTAATACTATTTTAACAATTTAGAGCACTTATGGCTTTTTCCACAAAAGTAATTAAATCATCCCAATTTAATTTATTTTAAGTATTTGCGTAAAAATATTTCTTTAATTGCTGTAAACTAGTGGCTCTCAACCTTTTTAGTCACAACCAAATGCTCGTAATTTAAACTTTTCGCGGCCCGATATCCAAATTAGTCATAGGTTAGTCTTAATCTACGAAACATTTTTTATATCCGCTATAGAGCTTTCGACCTCACCCAATTTGGAACACGTACATAGATTTAAACTTAGACGATTTAATTTAAATTCGATGTTTCCTTAAAGTAGCTATTACATGATTTGTATGTATTTGCCAACATTTTGCTTTTGTTTGTCAAAATAGAATAAAGCGGGCGAGAACACATTTTTTCTTCTCAAATATCATTCCGGTTGCCAGACAGTGAGGTGAAAATCACAAAGTGCATAAAGTTCTGAAAACAATTTATTATGGAAAGAAAAGACAAATAAATCAACTATAATTTCTAGTCTACTAACTATTTTGAAATTTAAGTTATGCAAGGTAAGCCACGAGCCCCTTACTTCTTTGGACTGCAACCCAACGTACACATATCATGGCACTACAGATAATTTAATAGTTGCCTAATGCCTAATAGATATAGCGATTAAAGTTGTTTCGGGCTAGTTTTCTCCTTCTCCCGACGAAGCCAGAAAGAAGCATGTTTGTAATTGCGCCTAGAACCACGCACAATTTCGCCGTCAATATTCTCGAATGTTTCTAATTTTGCGTCCGCCTTTGAGCCCGCAAATCTCTCTCAACTTTGGCGGCCAGCAATTCAGTAGTTCCGGTCAAGAATATGTGCTACACTTTGAATTGCATTGCAGCTAAGTTAAATTAATGTAGATTATTTAATATTGCTTGTGAAATTTATTACAACTTCAAAATGCATTAAAATAAGGTGTTACGTTTCATTTACGCCGCCGTTAAAATTAGCTTTCGATGGTATTTTCCGCGCGTTCGGCGCGATCTGCGATCGCGCTGCACGCGACGACCTCGATAGAAATTTATCTTTTAGGCGCAGATTTTTGTCTTCGATCGCATTCTTTTCCGCTTACAGCCGTCAAGCAGGCATGGTAATTTAGCATTTTTGGAAGAGCAATGGTGGATTTTTATTGAAGCTGCTGTTAGTTTGGGTTGTTGGTGAAATGCTAGCCTTCACGTTTACGTGGTTCTGATGCCCCAAGCTCACGAGAAGGAAGTTAATGCCTACGCTTTGTGCGGATTCTGAATGCGACCACGAGTCATCACATATTGCATGGATTTTATCCAGGGTGAGTATTCTAGAAGCCCTAAGACTCCATGTAGTTCTGTATGTTATCGTTGGACTTCTGTTTCCCCTTCACAGCAAGTAGTGTCAGGCATTTAACGCCCGGTTTCGATCGCTAGAGAGCCAAGCAAATTTTGGACCAAAAAGCCGTTCTGAGGCAGGTGCTGCATTTGATTGTTCTTCGTGTCCACGGCAACCGCTGCAGACGATTGCCGGCCTACGTTTTGTTGGACCTTTCGAAACCACTGCCCTCTTGATGCAGGCGCCTAATTAGAGCACAACAAAGGACCCGATACGGAGGTTTTCCTCCTGATTTAGCATGCTAACCTCGCCGTAGCGGTGCGGATCGCTTTGAGCCACCAGCTTCCGGCCGTACAAATTTAAGAATCAAACGCTTTGGCACCGCGTTTTGCGTTTCCTTTGAGACCGAGCCCCAAAACATGTGCTGGCCGAGCGGCCTGCTATTCAGCCATTTTAATGTGTGCAATTGTATTATTGCAGAATTGTATATAAAACTGTGAGTATTATTTCTGTGTAATTTATTGAATTATAGTAACCTGCGATTCTGATTTCTGCAAACTATTGTGATAATTATGTATGCTATTGTACTGTGATATTTTCTGGAATTATATGATCTTTATGCCAGCTAAAAGGTTTGAATTTAGTTACGGTTATTTATTTTATTTGAAGCTCTTTTACTTTTATATTCCATGGCCAACCCTTATGTAATTTATTTTTAAACACACAGTATAAGGAAAGGGTAAAAATATTTATTTCATAAAATTACCGTCAACGCTCGACAATTAAATTGTTCAAGTTGCTTTCATATTTTTACTTCAAATTTCAAAATCTTATCAACACCTTTAATAATACCTATTGATTTTAAGTTTAGGCAATAAAATATCTTTTTTTTTTCTTTTTTTTTTGTTTTGCGGTGTAGGAGGGGAGATCTTTTAAAGACCCTGGACGTTTCTTCCAGGAGTGCCGGATTCAACTGGCAATGTCGACCAGTCGCCTACCTGCTAAAACCCCCCCTACTGTTTTTCCATAGCTGCGGCGACACCGCCATTAAGGCATTTCTTCATCGCACGCTATCCCTTGTGTATCTGCTCTCTGTGTCTTTCTTTCTGTTTACACTTTTTCTTATGCAATTTTTTTTATCAGGCTTTTTTTTTACTCTTATCTACCTTTCCCTTTCTTCTTGTTCTTTAGTTTTCAGTATGGTGGTGATTGTTTTGTGAACCTCTTCCCATACAGCTTCGTCTCTTAGCATGTATTCCACTATGTTATCAGGTGTTATATAATCTCTACTCAGTATTGTTCCTGTTCTTTCTTCCTCCCATCTTACGCATTCTTTAACTGTATGCCATACCGTGTCGCATCTTTGGCAGTAGTTACAGTTTTCGTTCTCTGTTATACCCATTCTATGTAGATATTGCTTAAAACATCCATGACCAGTAAGAAACTGTGAGAGGAAATAATCAATCTCCCCATGGTTTCTCTCTATCCATCTACTTAGATCTTTTATTAGTGTTTGAGTCCATCTTCCAGTTGTTGCTTCCTCCTCCCACTCTTGCTTCCATATTCTTAGTGTCTCTTCTCGCGAAGCTGTTTTCCTGGCTCTTGTATTCTGGCCTCTATTATAATTCCTCTCTTCCACCAGTAGATGGATAGGGACTACCCCTGCTACCACTTGTATGGCTCTCGTTGACACCGTTCTATAAGCCCTTGCGATTTTAAGAGAGTATTTCCTTTGTACTTTTTCTACCATCTTCTTGTACCTCTTCATTCGGATCCATTCTTTCCATATTGTGGCACCATATAACAATATATTATCTGCTACGCTGCTTAGTAGCTTTCTTTTTCCACTGCTTGGTCCACCGATGTTTGGCATGATTCTGTTAAGTGCGTTTACTACTTTTTCCGCCTTTGCTACGCTTTTACGTATATGCACCGCCATAGACATGTTTCTTGCGATTTCTATACCCAGGTATCTTACACTGGGTGCATTTTCAACGCGTTGCCTTCCTATTGTTATGTTAATATTTTTAATGGTATATCTACCATTTAATATTACCATTTCTGTTTTGGCAGGTGCTAGTTTTAATCCCTTGTCCTCCAGCCAATCCTCGATTCTCGTAACCGCCCACTCGGCGTTCTCCTTTAGCTCTTCCTTATCTCTGCCTCTAACCACTAGAGCCAGGTCATCCGCATATGCGATGCTGGTGATTCCACTTGGCATTTCCAGTCTGAGAAGGTCATCGTAATATATGTTCCACAGAAGCGGGCCTAAAATAGAACCCTGTGGAACACCACAAGTCATTGGCATTTCTTTGGTACCGCCGACATATATCTTTCTATCCTGCAGATAATCACTCAGTATTCGGATCAAGTAATCTTGTATCTGCAATTCCCTGAGCTTGTCTATTACTCCCTTCCATGGTATACTGTTAAATGCGTTCTGAATATCTAAGGTTATCAATATGGCGTACTTAATCGTTGGATGCCTCGCAGTTTCCTTACTCAGTTCTTTGACTTTTTGTATCGCATCTATTGTCGACTTTCCTTCACGAAAGCCATATTGATTTTCATGTAGCCCTCCTTTTTCTTCTATCTCCTTCTTTAGTCGCATACTTATTACATGTTCATACAGTTTTCCAACTGAGTTTAAAAGGCACAGGGGTCTATATTTTTTTGTATCATCTTCCTTGTTAATTTTCTCTAACAGTAAAAGTTTAGCTGTTTTCCACTTTATCGGGAATCTTCCATTATTAATTAGACTGTAAAATACCCCTTGGAGCACCGCTGGTGCTTTCTCCGCTATCATTTTGACAACATCCGGCGGTACGCCATCCGGGCCTGGCGCCTTCCTGGCTCTGATCTTTCGTCCAGCCTCCATAATTTCTTCAATTGTGCATTGTGGGATATTATTTATCGTAACGTTTAGTCGCTCCCACCTTATTATCTCGTGAGTTGGGAAGAGTTCGTGCGCTATTCTCAGTTGCTCATCATCATCTATCTCAGCTATAGGTCTTGCACCTAGTTTTCCAGTTACGATGCGGTAGCCCTTACCCCATACATCAGTTTCTACTTCCTTGCATAGTTCCTCCCAGGATTTCCTTTTGGCATTTCTTATTTCTGATTTTAATTCCCTCTTTGTGGTTTTGTACTTCCCTAGTAGCCTCTGTCTTTCCTGCTCTTCAATATTCAAATTTGTGCGCGCCCTTGTGCATCTTCTTCTCAAGTTGACGCATTCTTTGCGCTTATCTGCGATTGCCTGCGACCACCAGTGCACTCCCCTTGTCTTCTTTCCACTTCCTTTTTTGCGGTAGTTATTTTCGCATGCTCTT